>JAQGAE010002616.1:0-17143 GCA_034696685.1 Julus scandinavius | reverse complement strand
GACAAGGTCAAAGACCACAAGCAACCAGAAAGGATAGATAAAAGAATGACAAACATTACCATAAAACAAGGCGCAGCATAATACAATAAGTTCAAAGCCCTAAAATACTAAACACATTCATAATCTTAAAATCAAAATTCCAAACACTCAAACTACCACAAAACCATTCAAACTACAAGGTAAAAAAACCGCAAACCTGTATGCCACTAAAAATGCAGATGAAAAAGAAAGTAGATAAAAACAAGCCAACACAGGCCCAGTCTCAAAGTGCAACAACCCATCCCTGGTGAAAATCAAAGTGGGGAACATCAACAGAAGTCAAGAAGCAACAAAACAACCTGCTTCAACCACAAGAGAACCACTAATGATGATTCCAAAATGACAGCCACATTTGAGCAAAGTGAGGACGGCCAGCGCCATCTAGGGGCAAATTTGGCGTCCCCAACAGACCACCATACACTAGAGGTAAATTTAAACCCATCTGGCCGCTAAAATTCTGAGACGCATGGTAATAACCGCTCGAATCCGCACCTATAACTGGGATCCTATTTACTTGAGGTTTAGGGTGAAAAAAGGAAATCGGAGTGGGCGGGAAAAGAAACATAGAGGGCATAGTCAAGTGCAATGAGGGGGAGATTCCCTATTCCCATGCACAGATGCTACAGGAATATTACTAGGTGTACTATCATACACATATTTACGTGTACTATTATTATTGCTAGTATTATTTAAGTTTTTATTCATATTATAAGGTGAAAAATTACAATGTGCAAGAGCTATGTCATTAGGGTAAGTCAAAGGATTCTTCACAGCATCCTTTGAAGAATTAGCACATATGTGATACTCCCTAATCTTCTTCTATTGGGCTCCCGTGTTTTAGTACCAACACTATGCCTTAAGCGAGACGGTCCAGAGAACTCGTTTCTCAAAACTTCTTGATACTTTAATGGTACAGACCCGCGGTGAATAGATAAATTCATAGTATTCGGATTGTTTTGTATGTGAGCACTTTCTTTGAGAAGTCTAGACCTCAACCGCGGTTCACCAGTCACAACACTGCTCCTTTCCCAGTTTATACAATGCCCCAAAAACTCACTCCACACGTGGTTAGCCAAAGAACTGCAGGCAACTCTTCTGTTGTGCACATCAAGCTGATGTTGCCTAACCCTTTTAGCAAGACAATTCTTTGTCTGCCTATTGTATACGAAGCTGCACGAGCCACACGGGATTTCATACACGACCTGGCTCCTTAACATACCCGGAAGACGGTCCTTCGCCGTGGGAAGAAACGATTTAATAGTAATACGGCTCTTTGCTGCTACAACCCCATTAAATTGGCCAATGAACGAGTTAATCTTCCCAGGGAGACCCTCTTTGTAAGGCATGGAAATGTAACACTTCCGGAAAGTTTCCTCAGTTCCCAGTAGTCTAACTCTGGGATGTAAAATTTCCGTTTTAATTTTCATGATGAATTCGATACAAACATTTCCTGTGGTTGCAGCAGGATGTTTTGTTGCTTCTGCTATCCTGGTGATGGCCCCCCTTTGATTTTCACCATGGATGGGTGGTTGCATTTTGAGACTGGGCCTGTGTTGGCTTGTTTTTATCTACTTTCTTTTCATCTGCCTTTTTGGTGGCTTGCAGGTGTGTGGTTTTTTAACTTGTAGTTTGTGTGGTTTTATAGTAGTATGAGTGTTTTGAATTAGAATTTTAAGATTATGTTTGTGTTTAGTATTTTAGGGCTTGGGACTTATTGTATTATGCTGCTCCGGGTATTTGGCTGCAACTTTATTTTTAAAAATTAAATGTCATTATTTGTTGACTTTTGACTCAAAAATTGATGAGTTTGTCTTAATTTGTTAATAATTATATTAAATGAATTTACTTTGACCTGAAACTTTAACATGAAGTTAAGAACACTCCAATAAAGAAATGGTAAAAAGAATTTTTAAGTTTCATAATGTAGTTTTTATTTTATAGCTATCTCATCTGAAAATATGGGTTGGATGATGACTTTTGGTTCTCACTGTATGTTTGTTGCATTAAGTTTTATGTTACTTTACTTTGTAGTAATAATTTCCTTATGTCATCAAAAGTTTTGTGCTGAATGCCGCTTGTTTGCTGCTTGGCATTGAGAATTCACAGCAAGTTTCTGACGTTTGAACGCTTTTATTTTTTATAGCAAGCATTTTAGCGTAAATTTTTAAATTCATTACTTTATTTGTTTTAAAAAAATTTTTTTAACTAACTGCATGTAATAACGTTTTTATTGATAATAATTTGCGCATGCATTTAAAAGTTTTTAGCTAAATGCCACATGTTAGCTGCATGGAATTGAGAATTCATGATAACTTAACGACTTTTATAAGTTCTATTTTTTTGTTTATCATACGTTTGTTTGATAAAGTTTTAAACTACATTACTTTGTGTTAATAATTTTCTTATGTCTTAAAAGTTTTGAGCTGGATGCTGCGTGTTTGCTGTATGGCATTGAGAATTCATGTCAAGTTACTGACTTTTGAACGTTTTTATTTTTTATAGCATACAATTTTTGCGTAAATTTTTAAAATTTATTACTTTATATGTTTAAAAATTTTTTTTAACTAACTGCATGTAATAATGTTTTTATTGATAATAATTTGCTCATGCATTCAATACATTTAAGCTAAATGCCGCATTTTTGCTGCACGGAATTGAGAATTCATGATAACTTAGCGACTTTTGTTTTTTTGTAAAGCATACGTTTGTTGCATGAAGTTTTTAATCACATTATTTTGTTTTAATAATTTTTTTATGTCATCAAAAGTTTTGAGCTGAATGACTCGTGTTTGCTGCACAGCGTTGAGAATTCACAGCAAGTTACTGACCTTCGAAAGTTTTTATTTTTTATAGCATGCATTTTTTGCGTAAATTTTTATAATATTTTTTACTTTATTCATTTTAAAAAGAAAGAAAGTTTTTAACTGACTGCATGTAATGACATTTTTATTTATAATAATTTGCTAATGCATTCAAAAGATTTGAGCTAAATGCTACATTTTTGCTGCACGGAATTGTGAATTCATGATAACTTAACGACTTTCATAAGTTTTATTTTTTATGTTAAGCATATGTTTGTTGCATGAAGTTTAATGTTACATTACTTTGTGTTAATAATTTTTGTATGTCTTCAAAAGTTTTGAGCTGAATGCTGCGTGTTTGCTGCACGGCGTTGAAAATTTACGTCAAATTACTGACTTTTAAACGTTTTTATTTTTATAGCATGCATTTATTGCGTAAATTTTAAAATTTATTACTTTATTCGTTTAAAAAACTTTTTAACTGACAGCATGTAATAACATTTTTGTTCATTATAATTGATAATAATTTGCATTCAAAAGTTTTGAGCTTAAATGTTGTTATAATAGAACTTTTAAGCTCACCCACGACATGGAAACTAAGTATAAAAATTGCACTAGCCAGGAAGGCGTTCACAATGCTAGATAGGATTTTAAGATTATGTTTGTGTTTAGTATTTTAGGGCTTGGGACTTATTCTATTATGCTGCTTAGGGTATTTGGCTGCGCCTTGTTTTATGGTAATGTTTGTTATTCTTGGATCTATTCTTTCTGGTTGCTTGTGGTCTTTGACCTTGTAAATGTTCCTTTCTTATGAAAATTCGATGTCCTAGTTTAATTGCATGCTTGTGAATTTGTTTCCCTTATTTTAGTTGCAATTTGTAAAAATGGCAATTTTATTTTTGAATTGTTTCGGGTCATTGTTGGCCTGTGTGGAATTTTTACTTATTGCTGTCTTCCGGTTTCGATTTTTAGATTGTTTATGGCCTGATGAAGTCTGGTTCTCAGACGAAACATTGCCAGCAATAAATAAAATGATTTTACCTTTACACTGATCAAAACCCTCATTTAATGCTCATCGTTCTTGTGGTCAAGAGTTTTGAGAATGTCAATGATACTAGACTTCTGATGAGTTTTCAGGACCATGTACCATTCTAAAAATTTTCCCTCGTTTAACCCTAACACGTGGATTACACACATCCCAAAACGTGCTGGGTCTTTGCACAACAATTTCTTAACATAATTAATGTTAAGAAATCGTTGTGACAGTTTGCAGAGGGTCCGCACTCTCGAAACCGTATTCACTATATAACAGCGCTCCTCTAACCTCATGAAGTCCAAAGCACTGAGATAGTACTTTGGGGATGAGTTTAACAAAAACCCTAGGCCTAATGACCCAGGATCCTACTAGGACAACATTTTGCCAAGTTCCTGAAATTGGAATACATGCAATTTGCATTAAGTAACATGTATGACTAACATTGGTTTCTTGGACTTCTAATACTTTCCAATACCAATGGATTTGTCCTCATCTGAAATTATGGAATTTATGCACAAAGAAGAACAAAAGAAAGCCACAGTTGCTTGAGCCTATTGAGTTTTTTTCAAACTTTAAATAAAACACTCCCTGCACATTAGAAGGGGGTTGCAACTATAAATAAATAAATACAATACATTACATCTCTATTACAAAGCAAAACTTACAAATAGGCCTTATGCCATGTGCCTCCTTTCCAATTCCTTAAAACACATCTAAGGATTACCATCAGGTCGAGAGAAGGAACAAGAAGAAAGTAGCTCGAAATCAAGATAGAGGCATATGCATAACTGCATAAAAGTGTAAAATGAAATACCCCACTAATAGGATATAGAGGGAGTTTACTACTCTTTCCTCTAATTGTTTGCCCTGAGGTGGGGGTTATGTGCTGACCAATTTAGGTCAACCTCTAGCATAAGTGTGTCATCTAGAAGTGGCTGATGTCCTTTACCAGTTTCCAGTTTCTGACTCAGCATTCCTTAATCTGAGCCATGTGGTGAGCTGTTTTGCTAAACAGTGCTTTCTCTAGTTTATGAAGGCCCTGGTCTACACCCACGGATGCCACCGCACCCCTGGGGCTCTCAGGGCCAAGACGACACATCTCTGGCTGCTATTACATTAAAATGAGACAACACAAGTACTTAGGTACATCCTTTCCAGATACACAGTCATATATCAGTTGAGTTACTCATGGTGCGGATCTTGGGCGTTATTCAACTGTTCAGCTGGCAGAGGTTCACTTGTCCTTGGTGAGGTCACAGCTCAAAACTCAGTTTCAGCGGGATTCCATCCGTTGTCAACCAACAACACTTTCACCATTCCAACACCTCCTTTTGACATGGTGTGGTTGATGACTTTCCAAAGACATATCTTTAGCCCGAAGCGCGTTGAGCACTTCATGTGTGCATGTTATTAACCTGTTTTGCGACTGTGGATTTTAATGTTAATAAAATTTATTTTTATATTTTATTTAATCTGTATATATGATAATTTATTTACCTGATGTAATCTATAATAGGTATTTTTCCATGTCCTTGTCCGTTGATAGAAGTCTGAAATAGAAATGATTGCAATTGGACTAATTAGTATTTTTATTTAAATTCCCTTTATAAGATTCCATTATTGGGAAGTTTGATAGGTACCAAGTGGTCACCTTGTTTTGGTTAGCCATCTTGGTCCTTTGTAAATTGGCCAGGACTTTTATCTAAGAGTCCTGGCCACGGACGAGGATGGACTTGCTTTTGTCCTCCTCCTCTTCCTTTTCCTTGTTCCTAATAAACAATGGAACATGGTTATTTGACGAGCACCAAACGTACATCGCAAATAAAATGACGTTAATGGATTTACCAAACGAATTCACGGGTCTGGCTAATTATTCATTCTGTAAAGAAAAGAAAGAACAACAATGGTAGCAGAGCGTGAAGAAATAATATATGGACATCACGGCTGTTTTGTTTCTTCGCGGACATGGACGGTGCCACGCCCTATCAATCTGAAATACGAGGGGCAACTTCTCATGCTCAAACACGGACAGTTAATTTACGGCTAATATGGCAAAGAAAATGTAGGCCTAACATTTTTTGCCAACCCCCGCCGCCTCGCTCCTTAACAAATACTTGCCAGGTTTTGATCTGAAAAGACCTGTCAGCCGTTAATAATTGGCAAATCATTAATAAATTGCCGAAGTTAAAGAGTTTTTTTCCGGAACTTTAATAAATTAACGGCCGTTTGGTGTTTTTTTTAAAGGGCCGGTCCGCCATTGTTCATTGGACATGGCGTATAGTCTACTCGTGTGATATGGTTTTTTGTAAGAAGGCCTGCCCGCAGCGGTTTTTTTGCAAGCTAAAGGCCGCCACTTACATTGGACAGCTTATCCGCCTGTTTGATTCGTTTTTACAATTGCGGCGTGTCTGATTGGGCGTACCGTTCGCCATTTGGAGGACGCCTGCTCGTTTTTTGGTTCTCGCGGTCAGTTCGACGTGCGATTGGTTGAAAATAATCACGAATTGGGGATCGCCTGCGGTGATTTTTCAGCGTGGCCCACAGGCAACAAAATTTTTACGACACTCTTATTCGTCGAAATTAATTATGTGGCCGACGAATTTTTTTCCAAGCCGCAAACAAATTTAGTTACAAATCTAGTTATTAACTTCACTCTGGTCTGGGTAGTCTTCCTCCTTCTCGTGGTGTATGGGGGTTAGCTGCATTGTCATCTGGACGTCAAGTGTGCATTTTTGTATGGTACACTTGACAAGCTATTCCTCATTAAACCTCCCCTAAGAGGGGATAAAGCGTCACCCTGTGTATGGAGGCTGAAAAAATCCCTTTATGGGCTCAACCAAGCAGGAAGGTGCTGGTGAAGTACCTTGCACGAAAAGCTGCAATCTTGTAGGTTCATACCACTCACCACTTGTGAGTTTGTCTATCGATTGTGATAGGGTGCACTGATTCTTGTTTACGTTGAAGACCTGCTGGTACTTAGTAGGAATATTAGGGTTCAGGCCGAGGTGTTCAGAAGTTTTAGAGAGTTGTACGACATCAAAAACCTTGGTCCTGCGAACCTCTTCCTGGGGATCCAGATCAAACAGGGATCAAACTACGTAAGCATGAGTCAGACTCCTTACATTGAAACCTTGGTGAAGCAGATGCACATGTTTTCGGTGTTTAAAACAAAGAAGCCACTCCGGGTCGGGACAGATATGTCCTGGGAGTAAAAGGGAATGGAACAGAGGTGATTCCGTACCCATATCGGAGTTTAATTGGCTCATTGCTATATATTGCCAGGATGACGCGACCTGATATTTTGGTCACAGTTAATACTTTAGCTAAGTTCAGTAGTGCGCCCACTTTATTGGCCTAGAATCAAGCGGAGAATTTGCTCAATTATTCAAGCAAAACTAAAAATAAGTCTGATTCTCATTAGGAGCGAGGATTCCAGAGTTAGGGTGCACACGGACGCAACCTGGGGATCCGATATCGATATGAGTCACTCAGTATCAGAGATGGTGGTTTTGATGGGACGTTCCCCGATATTATGGAATTGCAAGCGTCAGACCATCATCGCTCAGTCCACCATGGAAGCTGAATTGATTGCCTCTGTGGACTTGGTCAAAAAGCTTATGTGGCTCACAGAGATTTGGAGGGAAATTTCTGTCATCATGCCCCACAGTGATCCTGGTCCAGTAATATACATTGATAACCAGTCTGGGATCCATGCTATCCGAAATGAGGTCGAAATTGTGCAAGATCACTATCAAAGGCTTTGTTTAAGTTACAATACGTCGCCACCAAAAACAACCTGGCTGACTTGTTTACAAAGCCCCTTTCCGCAGACCGGATCAGGCAACTAACCCCTAACCTAGATTAATTGTGACAATTCAGGGTTGTCGTGAAATGGGGGAGTTTGTTATTAACCAGTTTCGCCACCTTAATAATATTTATTTTTATATTTTATTTAATCTATACATTTAATCAAAAATAGGTATTTTTCCATGTCCTCGTCCGTTGATAGAAGTCTGAAATAGACATGATTGCAATTAGATTAATTAGTATTTTTATTAAAATTCCCTATATAAGATTTCCCCATTATTAAGAAGTTTGGTAGGTATCAAGTGGTCACTTTGTTTCGGTTGGCCATCTTGGTTCTTTCTAAATTATCCAGGACTCTTAGATTATCCACAGATGAGGATGGGCATGCCTTTGTCCTCCTCATCTTCCTTTTCCTTGTTCCTAATTAACAATGGAACATGGTTATTTGACGAGCACCAAATGTACTTCGCAAATAAAATGATGTTAATGGACTTACTAAACGAAATCATGGGTTTGGCTGATCATTCATCCTGTGAAGAAAGGAAAAAACAACAGTGCAGGCCCGTGTAATTTTTTTGTCAGCAGGTCTGCTGGCATCTCCTCTGTGGCCATGTATCGCACATCGATATGGCCATCCTCCAGTGCACCGCAAATGAAGTGATGCTGCACATTAATGTGCTTGGTTCTGGAGTGGAAGACTGGATTTCAAGCAAGTTTGTGCGAGCCTTGGTTATAATTGTAAATGATAATAGGACCCTCACATTTCCGCTGCATCATCCCACATAGTAGCCTGCCCAAGTACATGGCTTCCCTAGCGCCATCGCTAAGAGCTATATATTTGCTTCTGTGCTGGAGAGCGCCACAGTTCTCTGCTTGCATGGTTCCCAGCTTATGGCTGCTTCTCCCAAACAAAATGCATACCCGGTGTAGCTGCAGCGATCCACAGCACCACGGATGCTTGCTCACCTCTTGTGTCCTCCTCTGAAGGCTAGATCTCCACAATTCTGTCTGGTAGATCACAATCTACCATTTCCACACAGTTCTCAGGCACTATTTCCCTCTGGATTGTGGTCGGAGTAATATAGCTACCCAGGAATTCCACATCCCTAGAATCAACAACCTTGTTGTTGTACAAGGCATAGAAACGCCATGTTTTTCTGGTACCTTTATACCCCACGAAAATACATTTGAAAGCCATTACGGCTAACTTGTCCTGACCAGGTTTTTTCACTAGAACCATGGCTCTCTCCAAACCTTCAGAGGTGTTGAGTGGACAATTTCATGTTGTGCCAACATTCATAAAAAATGCGGCCACCTAGGGAACGAGACACGCAGCGCTTCCTGATGTAGTTAGGCGTCCTTTTGGCCTTTTCCCAGAAGGAATGCTGCAGGCTGGATATTAGCAAGAGGCACCTAGTTGTCTCCAACAGAGTGCAGTTTTTGTGTTCCGACACTCCGTTTTGGTGGGGAGTGTAAGGTGCACTTGTTCTTCTTGCAATTCCTGCATTCTTCAGAAGGTCATTAATATTCGAGTTCACGAATTGCCCACCTCCATCAGTATGCAGAATCTTAATTTTCCTGTAATGTTGAAGTGATACCCACGAAAATCCACATTTCGAAAAAAGTCGATTCTACAGATTTTTTGAAATTATCACATTTATAATTCTTGCTCAATTGTCACGAGATTCAGTTTGTTTTTCTATGACAATACGGAAATCCACATTTCGAAAAAGTCGATTTTACAGATTCTTAGAAATAATCTAAAAGTTTTTAATTCTTGCTCAATTGTCACGAGATTCGGTTTGTTTTCTTATAACACTACGGAAATTAACATTTCGAAAAAGTAGATTTTACATATTTTTTTAATTTATCTAAAATGTTTAATTCTTGCTCAATTATCACAATAATCGGTTGTGTCCGTATGACAATATAATTCCACGAAAATCCACATTTCGAAAAATGTCGATTTTAAAGATTTTTTGAAATTATCTAAAAGTTTTAATTCTTGCTTAATTGTCACAATATTCGGTTGTGTCCTTATGACAAAATAATTCCACAAAAATCCAACTTTCGAAAAAAGTCGATTTTACAGGTTTTTTGAAATTATATAATATGTTTTAATTCTCGCTCAATTGTCACGATATTCGGTTGTGTCCATATGAAAAAATGATATTCACGAAAATCCACATTTTGAAAAAAGTCTATTTTACAGATTTTTAGAAATTATAGAAAATTTTTAATTGTTGCTCAATTGTCACGAGATTCGGTTTGTTTTCTTATGACACTACGAAAATCTACATAACACCACGAAAATCCACATTTCGATAAAAGTCGATTCTACAGATTTTTTTAAATTATAACATTTATAATTCTTGCTCAATTGTCACGAGATTCGGTTTGTTTTTCTATGACAATACGGAAATCCACATTTCAAAAAAGTCGATTCTACAGATTTTTTGAAATTATCTTATATTTTTAATTCTCACTCAATTGTCACGATATTCGGTAGTGTCCATATGACAAAATAATACCACGAAAATCCACATTTCGAAAAAAGTCGATTCTACAGATTTTTTTAAATTATAACATTGATAATTCTTGCTCAATTGTCACAAGATTCGGTTTGTTTTTCTATGATAATACGGAAATCCACATTTCAAAAAAGTCGATTCTACAGATTTTTTGAAATTATCTAATATTTTTAATTCTCGCTCAATTGTCACGATATTCGGTTGTGTCCATATGACAAAATGATATTCACGAAAATTTACATTTTGAAAAAAGTCGATGCTACAGATTTTTAGAAACGATCTAAAATTTTTAATTCGTGCTCAATTGTCACGTGATTCAGTTTGTTTTCTTTTGACACTTTGGAAATCCACATTTTGAAAAAGTCGATTTTACATATTTTTTTAATTTATCTAAAATTTTTAATTATTACATAATTGTCACAATATACGGTTGTGTCAGTATGACAAAATAATTCCACTAAAATCCACATTTCGATAAAAGTCGATTTTACAGGTTTTTTGAAATTATCTAATATTTATAATTCTCGCTCAATTGTCACGATATTCGGTTGTGTCCAAATGACAAAATGATATTCACAAAAATCCACATTTTGAAAAAAGTCGATTGAACAGATTTTTTGAAATTATCTAAAATTTTAAATTCTTGCTTAATTGTAACAATATTCGGTTGTATCCGCATGACAAAATCATTCCACGAAAATCTACATTTCGAAAAAAGTCGATTTTACAGATTTTTTAAAATAATATAAAAGTATTTAATTCTTGCTCAATTATCACTATTCAGTTGTTTCCGTTTAAAAAAATAATACCTACGAAAATCCACATTTTGAAAAAAGTCGATTCTACAGATTTTAAAAATTATCTAAAATTTTTAATTCTTGCTTTATTGTCACGAGATTCGGTTTGTTTTCTTATGACACTACGGAAATCCGCATTTCGAAAAAGTCGATTTTACAGATTTTTTAAAATTATCTAAAAATTTTAATTCTTGCTTAATTGTCACAATATTCGGTTATGTCCGTATGACAAAATAATACCACGAAAATCCACATTTCGAAAAAAGTCGATTCTACAGATTTTTTGAAATTATTACATTTATAGTTCTTGCTCAATTGACACGAGATTTGGTTTGTTTTTCTTTGACAATACGGAAATCCACATTTCAAAAAAGTCGATTTTACATATTTTTTTAATTTATCCAAAATTGTTAATTTTTGCTCAATTATCACAATATTTGGTTGTGTCCGTATGACAAAATAATTCCACGAAAATCCACATTTGCAAAAAAAGTCGATTTTACAGGTTTTTTGAAATTCTCTAAAATTTTACATTCTTGATCAATTGTCACAAAATTCGGTTAGACACCATGATATATACTTAAGAAAATCCACGTTTGCAAAAAAAGTCGATTTTACACGTTTTTAGAAATTCTCTAAAATTTTCAATTCTTGATCAGTTGTCACAATACTCGGTTAGACACCTTGATACATACGAAAATCCAAATTTGCAAAAAAAGTTGATTTTACAGGTTTTTTGAAATTTTCTAAAAATTTTAGTTCTTGCTCAATTGGCACAATATTTTGTTAGACACCATGATACATACTTACAAAAATCCATCTTTGCAAAAAAAGTTGATTTTACAGGTTTTTTGAAATTTTATAAAATTTTCAATTTTTGATCAATTGTCACAATATTTTGTTAAACACCATGATACATACTTACGAAAATCTACATTTGCAAAAAAAGTCGATTTTACAGGTTTTTTGAAATTGTCTAAAAATTTTAGTTCTTGCTCAATTATCACAATATTTTGTAAGACACCATGATACATACGAAAATCCACATTTGCAAAAAAAGTCGATTTTACAGGTTTTTTGAAATTCTCTAAAATTTTACATTCTTGATCAATTGTCACCAAATTTGGTTAGACACCGTGATATATACTTAAGAAAATCCACATTTGCAAAAAAAGTCGACTTTATACGTTTTTAGAAATTCTCTAAAATTTTCAATTCTTGATCAATTGTCACCATATTCGGTTAGACACTATGATACATACTTTCGAAAATCCACATTTGCAAAAAAAAGTCGATTTTACAAGTTTTTTGAAATTTTCTAAAATTTTTAATTTTTGATCAGTTGTCACAATATTCGGTTAGACACCTTGATACATACGAAAATCCAAATTTGCAAAAAAAGTTGATTTTACAGGTTTTTTGAAATTCTCTAAAATTTTTACATTCTTGATCAATTGTCACCATATTCGGTTAGACACAATGATACATACTTACGAAAGTCCACATTTGCAAAAAAATGTCGATTTTACAGGTTTTTGAAATTTTCTAAAATTTTTAGTTCTTACTCAATTGTCACAATATTTGGTTAGACACCATGATATATACTTACGAAAATCCACATTTGTAAAAAAAGTCGATTTTACAGGTTTTTGAAATTTTCTAAAAATTTTAATTTTTGATTAATTGTCACAAAATTCGGTTAGACACTTTGATACATACTCACGAAAATCCACATTTGCAAAAAAAGTTGATTTTACAGGTTTTTTAAAATTTTCTAAAATTTTAAATTTTTGATTAATTGTCACAATATTCGGTTAGACACCTTGATACATACGAAAATTTACATTTGCAAAAAAAGTCCATTTTACAGGGTTTTGAAATTTTCTTAAATTTTCAATTTTTGATCAATTGTCACAATATTCGGTTAGACACCTTGATACATACTCACGAAAATCCACATTGGCAAAAAAGGGCGATTTTACAGGTTTTTTGAAATTTTTAAAATTTTCAATTCTTGATAAATTGTCACAATATTATGTTAGACACCATGATATATACTTACGAAAATCCACATTTGCAAAAAGAGTAGATTTTAAAGGTTTTTTTAAAAAATTTCTAAAATTTTCAATTTTTGATCACGTGGCACGCCTGCTGAATTGAATCAACACCGCCCATTCATCGATGTGAAACGTAGTCCGCCTGCCAATTTTTTTTTTGGCAAAATAAAGTTAACTTTTCGCATTAGATAAATTACGACGCCGGGAATAAACGCAAATTAAAATACAATTAAAACGTGGCAAAGAAAGTGTTTTTTATATAAATTATTCATTGTTATCCAAATCAGATGATTTATTTATATTTGTTGCAAATTTATAAGATTATATTTATTGCATATTGCTTTTTATATATATATTTATAATTTTTATAACAAAAATAACGATCCAGGGATAAATTTAAGAAAGAAGTTTTTGGTACATTTGTTGACTCCTTTAGCCGAGGACATCCCCACTGATGAATGGACATGGGATTCCGGAGCAGGGAAAAGTCTGTGCAACGACAGGAAGTGGTACGCCGTGAAGTGGAAGTGGTACGCCCATCAAAATGAATTCATACTAGAGTAGCTTCCTGGTCCATGGTATGGGACCGTCAATATGGCGTTTCAGGTCGATGGACAAGAAATCTTTCTTGTCCATCTTCCTGAAACGCCATATTGACGGCATATGCACCCAGCGGCCAGCGAAATCTCATCTCCTCTCAGTTGGGGAGGTCTGCAGGATGCACATGGGCTGGAGACGTCGACCAGGTAGTGGTTAAAAACTCCGGAGGTGTTGCAATTATGCAGTTCTAGAGGCAGGATCATTTATACCATCAAAAGGCGATCCCGCGTCCTGACATGTGGAAACAATATCATGAAACTAATAATACCGCAAGTCAGTCAGCGCCTAAGGTCCGGTCAGAATTATCATTGTGGCATGTGAGGCTGTGTCACATTAACACAGACTTCATCATTAAGATGTATAAAACTGAGTCAGTGAGAGGGATGCCATTACTTAGAGTTGCCCCCATTCGTGTGACATATGAAAGTGACTTTGGTGGACATTTTTGACATCACAAGATGGAGTACGTGACACGTGATGGAAACAAGTTTTAAAATGTTTGGAATATTTCAGTTAAATAACATTGTAATCTAAAATATGATCTGTAGTATTATTGATAGTTTCTAAAGACTTAATGTTTAGAATGACAGTAGAAATGAAAGTGACTTTGGTGGACATTTTTGACATCACAAGATGGAGTACGTGACACGTGATGGAAACAAGTTTTAAAATGTTTGGAATATTTCAGTTAAATAACATGGTAATTTAAAATATCTCAAGTATATGTATAATTTTTACACTTGCATTATTTCTGATTAAAAATGTGTGCCAAGTACGAGTACATAATAGATTATTAAAATGATTAAAATGATCACATGGGATAGTGTGCTGCACAAACAGTAGCTATGATGATTTCGCAATTTAAAAGTAAAACACTGTATCTTTAATGTAACATACAATGGTAAATCATTCATATTTTAATGCACTAATCAATTTCTGTGTTTATATGTTATTCAAACGTTTTAAAAAAGATCATTTATTTATATTGTAAAAAAGATTATTTTAGTAAAGGTTAGAAAAACAATAAAAATTTTATGCTTTAGGAATGACACTTCATTTTTACATTTTGTTCTGTAAACATCATAAATTTTGTGTGCTCTAATCTAATTATTTGCAGAAGAAAAAAACCGGAATGATTCTTTGATGAAATCATCTGTTTTTGTCATAGCACTACATCTTATTTTCAATATTATTATGAGAGTGTAGCCATGCTATGCAATAACTTTGTAGCAGATAATATCGGTTGGTTTCAGCTCGTTGGTTTTAGCAGTATGTTAAAAATACTTTTAATCTTTAAAAAATAATTTTCTTTATGCATCAAATTACTGCTTTCAAGCTAGCTAAACAGAAACAAAGCCTCATCAATGTTAGTTTCTACAAAGTTGTTACTGTTGTTAATTAATAACAATGTACTCCGGCAACACTCCAACTGATTATTAGCCTAGGCAAGTATGGAATTTTCATGCACGAAAAATTTCTGTCACCTAACTTTGTATACACTACCATAAACCAGGGGAATATGGTTTTGCGCATAAACACCAATTAATGCGAATTACTAAGTGGTTAAGATTTCGAGTGTGGGCACCCTCACTCCCAATGTAGATTAACAATTAAATACTCTTAGGAGGTGAATAGCCGATCTACGATTACCGAAGGGGTAAGTGGTGCTCCTTAAACAGACCAAAGGATCGACCCCCGTATGGCGCTAACAGGGGTTTAGTTAACAATCTCAGTTTAGCAAGCTTTAATTCAGGGAAAAGTTTTACTTACCTTAATTGACCCAGGACCCATAGAACTCGGGACCTGGGGGTAAGAAGAACTTTTATTCATCTGTGAGCTTTGTAACCTGAAAAATTCCTAACAAAATTATATGGCTTAATGCCCCACTTCCCATAATGGGATTTCTAGACAAAACAAGAGAAAAACACACACACACCATATGTGGAACCCTTTGTTTTATTTATTAGGCCTAATGTCTAAGCACATGGGTGAACACCTTTAACCCAAAACACACACATAAAAAAAAAACATTTACAGGCAGAACCTGAGTTAAAAGTAACCATATTTAAACACTTAAATTGATTTGTTTTAACTCACTTATGCAGCTGTAGGATTTCCTTGCTTATTTTTATATAATGCTGCAAAACAACATTTTTTAAAGCAGCCCTAAAAACTGCCAGCCTTGGCAGAAAACACACAAGAAGAAGAAAAAAAAGGGTTTACATAAAAAGGGGCAAAAGAAACGAGGTCATGACCCCCAAGGCAATTTTGAAGTAGGCCGCCTGCAGACGTCAGTGGGATCCAAAGCTAGGGCGCATCGGCTAGTAGCTTTCGTGGCGGTTGGCATCAAATTCGAACAGTTTGAACATTGCGCATTTTCCTAAAACCACTGTAGGAGTGATGCGGCACTGACCCAAATGTACAGTGCCTTTTCATCAACCCCCGCTTCACATTTTGTCACTGCTTTAATGTCGCCCCCAGTGGTTTCCACCATGCAGCGACACACAGGGTGGCAGCTCACGAACATACATGCCAAGTCCAAGCGGGGCATGACACCACAAATTAACACTGTGCGAATGGCGATTTATATTGGATGTAGCTCTCCCAGATATGTCTGCAACAACAGTTACTGCCACATGGCTAAACTTATAGAATAATAATATTGAAACATGTAGTCCTATGACAAAACATCATTTGATAAAAATTTTTATCACTTCAAGTTAAATAAACTGATTAAAGCAGATTGTGTTTCTCTGTTTATTGCCGAATAGCAGACAGCAGTCCAAAGTTGTTTACAGCAGTATCCAAAGCAAGAGAACTCTCTTACAAAAATCTGGATGTATCTTTAATGTTTCATATTAGTTTAAATGTTGGTATTTGTATGATATCATAAAGGTATCTACACAGGTATCTTTAAAGTCTGATTGGGTGCAAAAGATACTGCCTGAAGGTTCATCAGGGAAATTTAACATTTTATTTTGGTAACATTTAGGTTTAGAATGGAAACCTAAAAATGTATCCCAATTAATGATTGTTTTTTAACATCCATTACTTTGGTATGGGTGTATTCAAGTAATGTTTTAACCCCAACTTGCCTCTCCTTTGGCAGTATACTAAACAGTTCTCAACCCCTCACCTTTTATACCCTGTACAGAATAAGGGGTAGGGGTTCGAAGGGCAAGTTAAGATTGGGCGGGCATCATCGTTTTTACCACTGCTCCATGTTGTACAAAAATGTACAGGGTAGTGTGACGTGATGTGGGTGGTCCCGTTAAAACCTTAAAGGGGTGCTTTTCCAGTTACGGGAGGAAAACCTAAACGGGTTTTTAATCAGATTTAGATTAATTTAAATACACTTACCCATTATCCTGAAGCCTTACCTTCCTTCGAGATGTCCATTGGGGCACGATGATGATCACCCTGTATGTCCCTGCTATGGAGAATGTATAGAAAAAGGAAACAGGATAATAATTAA
>JAQGAE010002615.1:0-17145 GCA_034696685.1 Julus scandinavius | reverse complement strand
TAAAACGTCGAAGTGCGCATGCTCAGTCCCTAACTTTTCGGTTAGCTGCTCGGTTTCGGTCAAGTGGGAATCAGGCAATAGTGTGGCCTGTGTTTCCGATTCTCGGTTGCTGCTGACGTCATAACGTCGGTTTTCGGCCAGTTGTTGTAGTCTGTTTACGGCATTACACAGAAAAAATGGCAGCTCATAGTAAAGTAAATGCCACCATGATCTGAAAAATGGTCATGTTCGTATATGTGGCGCTTACTTCAAAGTTTGTTAGAAATTGACAAAGTTAGGCCGTTGTACTTTTTTTTTCTGTTCTCTTTAAAATTCTGGTAGGTGTTATCAGACAACAAGCTATCTATCCTGTAAATAAGTCTTGTTATGGACACGCAACGCCTAGAATATATTAAATTCTTCTACTTGTTCCGTTTTATTAACTGACCTAGCTTAGTGCATGTTAGGTTCACTGCCAAACATTGTTTAGTTAATGAATAATGGAACTTAAAGGATGAAGGCACTAGCATACAAAATGCAATATTTGAATTTTCCATCACCTTATCTATAAATAAAGCTCATATTTGCATGGCTTCATTTAAATATTCAATGTGAATAAACCGCGCACCATTCTATTATTGCAGATTTACGTGTGAAAATCAATAAAACGCATGCAAGTATGCATGACTCTTCTCGCGTATATACCCTCCTTTATAATGATTAAAAATTAACAAATTTGCTGGTGAACAGCGTGCCTATAGGTGCTTGAAAGCTGACTGATTACTTCCGTGCTGGTCTATGGC
This sequence comes from Julus scandinavius, assembly GCA_034696685.1. NCBI lineage: Eukaryota > Metazoa > Arthropoda > Diplopoda > Julida > Julidae > Julus > Julus scandinavius. The sequence continues at coordinate 16,363 of JAQGAE010002615.1, read as the reverse complement.
AAGTCTGCCAACATGTATGCTTGTTCGACTTAATTTCCCGTCTCATTTTCATTAACAATTTGTAGTATTCCCCATCTATGAATGTTAACTTTTGTCTTACAAATGAGTATTCAATTGCCATTCACCTAAAAAAATCTATTAAATGCATAATTTGATGCAACATTAAAAAAGTTCATTAAAGGATACGCAGCGGAACAATGTCAGATAAAATATTCAATTAAAGTTGAGGAATTAAGGGAGTGCATTAGACTATACAAATTGGGTTTGTAATATAATGGGTGGATGAATAGCTTCTACAACCATGCGAATAACTGTGCTTGTTTCATCTTTTTCTTGTTAGCCCTTAATTGATTTTATATGTAGAAAGTATATGCATAAAGTGAAAATACATACAAACAAGGTATTGTTTGTAATGAAAGGCTTGCATCTATTCGAGGACAGTTTCTGTGCTACATGCATCATTATAGAAATACCAAAGCAAAAAAGGGTGATATTTTTCGAAAAGATATTTTGTAAGCATATCAAAATATAAAAAGTGGTATATTCGTGTAAAGTAAAATAAGCTAGGCTTTAGATAATACGTGAATTAAATTTAAAAAATCCTTACACTATTCTTTCTGAAATATAATGCAGCAGTTGATGTTGTTTGCCTTTCAACGTGCATGATGGGAAATTTCTACATATCGTCATAACTTACGGCTAATTTCAGATGAAAAATTACAATTTAACCTTATTCCGGTTTATCACCCCCTGCTGGCGTATGGATCATAAGCATTGCATTTTATGATGACCACACTCTTTTACTTCACTAGAGGTCATTTTCTCAAATTGATGAACGCATTAACAACACATCTTAATCGTTTAGAAAATTAACATGACTTTCTCTTGAATACAAAATCAAGTCAATTATGAAATGCCATACTTAAGGTTGATACGCCACTAGGGGGTGCTGAAGTAATAAAAGCTTAATTATAATTGACGTGTTGGCTTTCGCCCACAACTCTCAAAAGCAATTTCTTGTATTTTTGTCAATTATTGTATTGTGCCAACAAATGTAGCATTCCAGCAAGGTTGCTTGTCAAACACGTCAGAAATGACAGTAATCAAATCTTTTCATCTCAGAGATGTAAATAAGCAGGAAGAAAAGCCCTATATTGAAATGCCCTTGCAGGCCTAGCGATCGATACCCCGAAATCATTCATGATATCGTTGCATTGTCTGACTATACTTCCATCATCTACGCCACATTTTGTTCGTTTTCAAGGCTCATAAACAAGCAATAAGTAATTCCACCGGCTACATTTAACTGATTTATGATATCGTCTCTCCCTATAACGCGCATTCCACCTGTAGCAATTCGCTCCTCTCCCATTTCATATAAAAGTAAGTAACTGAGCAATTAATCACTACCATTTCACAATAGGTCATTTGTCCTCAAAGCTTGTGTACCTTTTTGCCGTGTTAGGCAACTTGACAACAATTTGGAAAACAAATGAGTGTACTATACCAAACCGTGTGCGTGACTTCCCCAACGTGTAATACCGCCTTCAATTGAATTATTGGGTCATTAATAAAATTTCACTTTCACAAATGGCACTGGCACGGCCATGGAATACTTTTTTTTTTTGCCATTCTGTGCCATCTAGAGAATGCAAAAGTAATGGTACAAGCGCGCAGCCTCACAACTCCTATTGAGTTTTCGTGGTGTGGGATTGTTGGTGATCATTTGCACCGTTATCCGTGTGTGAGGCTTTTACCGGAATGCTTCACTTTTCAGATTAGACTCGAGCATCCAACCATCCATTTGATATCATCCAATCTCCATCCATTTCATTCGAGATTAATAAACCATGCATGTATGACGTCAGCAAATAGACACTTGGGGCTTGAACCACGTGTAGGAAGCAGTGATGGCAATGCATGGCTATACCTTTTAAAGCACTGACTGGCATTGGCTTTACTTCACCCATGTGACTGTCTTTACAGGAGATCATGATGGATCGCACGATATCGGTCGCCGGAACTCGTAAAAAACATTGTTCAAAATCACGGAAAATGAAAACACAGACCTCATTTTGTGGCAGTGTTGCTAAACAACAGCTACTCCATGCATGAACAGAGCTCGAGAGGGTTGTCCATCAACGGAGGATCTAAGGTTGGACCAAATCAGAGTTCATGTGCCACTGCATTTATCTGCTGTCTGTATTAAACCAACACCATTTTTTATAATTTTCACAGAAATTTTGGTAAATTTAAACTGCAGTACTTTTAAAATGGCGCAATCAAATCAGAAAAATGAAGTGATATTCCGCTGAGTACAGATTTGTGTCACTTGCACTTGCTAGCACTTAACCGGAGAGCACAGTTATGTACCTCCTACATTTTATGTGCTTGACACAATCATTAGTAGGTCAATTAAGCCCCTCGAGTAGCAAATTAGATCAAACTACAATGCCAACTTAATATGGCGACAAGTGAGAAACCCTCATCACCACCATTCCCGAAAAAAATTTGTCCTCGCCCTCCTACAAGAGCAAGGGAGCATGGAAGAAACATGTTCAATGCTCAACACTACACATGCGTGGATAAATAGTTTAACACGACATTTTAATTACCTTATGGAATAATGATATGAATTGTGGGAAGATGTCCAAATGCACAGGGAAATTCACATGTGATGGTCACGAACTCATAATTGTCCCATGACTGTGAGACAGGATGTGCAGTTTTATAATGAAAGCGACAAAAAAGGTACATAGCACATGGTGTGCATGTGAATAATGCGGGAAACTAAAGAATTAGTCACATCATGGTTGGCAAATCGTGTTTGTCAACTGTAGATTTAATTAATGGCTCATCGGAAAATCCGAGAGAAACCTTGAAAATAAAAGAAAGGTATGGGTCAAAAGGTGGCGCCAATGTAAAAGTACACAAGTCAATTTGAATAGTCCTTTTGGAATCAGTTCACATGAAGATGCCAGTGACGTTGCACTGCAGAACATAATCTTGTCAAGTTGGACAAAGGATAGAAATGAATGAGAATTTACAGCAAATTCCAACATTGCATATTATTTAGCAATGCTTAATAACTATTATTTTTACTACCATGCATGTGGCTTGATGAAAGCTTTGCACGATTGAGCAAATGTCATTCTGCAGTTTGTATGCTTAGAGCACTAGCTTCCATAAAGTGAGTTAAGCTGTCTTTAGTTTCAGTCATTTGGCCCCGATTCATGTGCCATAATTACAGCCTGGAGTCCTAAATTCTGTCTTCTTCTCTGCAAAACTCTCGCAAAAAATGCTGTGAGGAAAAAGTTGATTTCTCGATATTTAGCGCGATCAGACGCGTCGAAATCAATACAAACTGCCGGCAAACATCTAATCACATTTGGTGTTATTTAAGGCTCGGCGATGGAGATATTTAAGTGACCCGTCAAGGGAATTTCTTCTCGGAAAAAGTACCCGACCAGTCTTTATTGGTGTTTAATTGTATTTCGTATGTAGTGAGCCATTTAAGAGGCTCGTTGAGGCAGTTTAGAGTGTCACAACCTCGTTGAAAGTGGAAATAACTTTTCATATAACCAGTCGTTGAATGGCAGCAAATGGCAATGCTGACAGCACGAACGTGTAGCAGTGTATAAGGAACGAAGGCGCAAAAATGCTGCTGAACATCGCACGTAGTACAACGACATTAAAAAAAAGCCTCTGTGTTTTATGGAAAAAAATTAAGCGTTGATGTGTTGAATGTCAAGTTTGCCATTCGAGTTTCAGAAGCACTCCCCCAGTCCCAGGGTGTTAAATGAGGTCGTCCGTCTACAACGAAAATTACAGTGTATGTTATGAAATCTACATTGATTCCCTATAACACGACCCTGAAATTACTGTTGAAGCATTAGCATATTAATTGCCATTAATTTAACCCACTGATAACGTCAGAACTGATCATGCTTGCGCTCCAAGGCTTTCAAGAAAATTTAAAAGATTATACTGAACGGATTTTGGAATTTTACACTGGTATCCTTGTGCGTTTATTACCAAAACTGATAACTTATTAGCAAGTTAAATGAATCGAAACCAAGAATGTCGTTTTTAGAAACAAAGATGGCGGCTTTCATAGTCTACAAATTTTCCAAATCAGTGACCAGAGCACCTCTGAAACTCTATATTATGAATTTTGGAATTTTACACTTTTATCCTTGTGCGTTTATTACCAAAACTGAAAACTTATTAGCGAGTTAAATAAATCGGAACCAAGAAAGTGGTTTTTCGAAGCAAAGATGGTGGCTTTCATATTCAACAAATTTTCCAAGCAGTTTCTATCCAGAGCACCTCTGAAACTCTATATTATGGATTTTTGAATTTTATACTGGTATCCTTGTGCGTTTATAACCATAACTGATAACTTATTAGCGAGTTAAATGAATCGGAACCAAGAATGTCGTTTTTCGAAACAAAGATGGCGGCTTTCATATTCTACAACTTTTTCAAATGAGTAACTAGAGCACCTCTGAAACTCTATATTATGGATTTTGGAATTTTACACTGGTATCCTTGAGCGTTTATTACCAAAACTGATAACTTATTAGCGAGTTAAATGAATCGGAACCAAGAAAGTGGTTTTTCGAAACAAAGATGGCGGCTTTCATATTCTACAAATTTTCCAAATGAGTGACCAGAGCACCTCTGAAACTACTATATAGATATTATGGTTTACAAAAACTTTCGTTTGGTTTTTCACGAAACCACAACAATTATACACATCATGATCTTCCAGCTTCTTGATATGACAGGTGCAATCGCTTTCATGCAAGTGTGAACATTGTCGATTATTTCATAAGATAATCTAGAATCATTCAGTGGGCAACCCGGGAGAAAAAAAAGCTCAATGAATTCTTTATCCACTACCGGCTATAAACTTGTTATTTTACCAAGAACAGGGAATCAATCACGGTACTATCCTTCTTGATGCTGATTAATCTGTATCTAATTATCGATTACACGCTCCGAGTTAATACAAGAAACCAACATGGGGTGGTGAAATCAGTGCAGCTTGGGGCTTGGGCTTTCTCCAAATATGCAGCAAATTGCCGAGTACAGAAGGATGGGGGATCACCACACAAGTCCTAGCAGACCTTAACTCAAAGTGCTATCGCTTCACAATTAAATTATCACATTGATTTCTATTGAAAGAGATGACAGCTTAATGAGCATTAGTAGAATTGGTGGGATGATGGGTCTGATGGCATTTAGTGGCGTCTGAGAGTGTGTGCCATTTTAGGGAATGTCATAACATCACAGCAGAGCCATTTATAGGTTGCAGCCCAACCGAAGCTCAAATCAAAGTGCATTATTGCAACAGTGGTTATCATTTTAGACCATAAAAAGATAGCGAGTAATATAAGTAATACAAGTTTTATGTGAATGCATTTTTTTACGGATACTATTTCGATGTGCCTGTTTTGACAATTGCGTTCTGAACAAATATACGAATAGAGTTAATGTCTGTTTACTGCCTTTTTGTATGCTGGAAGAATACCGTCAGCGTTCAAATGGGGTTCAGGCTTCCGTCGTTGATCCACCAAATGTGTTTCCAAAACCCAAATACGGTCATATGGAAAGACCACCCTTGTAGGGCCAACTTCAATCCGAAAACTTCATTTATTATTGTATGCATAGGCATAACAACATGTTTATGTCGGCTATTTTTTTCTCCTTTTTTATCCCTTATAGTTTGGCATTTTTGTTTTTCTCGTCAGAGTAGCTTTGAAACGCTGTTTTAGGACCGTCTGTACTTGACTGTTTGTTTCCACTTGAACAACAGCTGAGTTGGCAGTTTAGTTAGGTTATAATGGGAATGAGCGTCCCCTATTCCCTTCTTAAATCCGGCATCTAAGAGAGCAATAGTCTTTCTTGTAAATAAAGACGATTTGTTTGGACAGTGAACACTTGTTGAGAAATAGAAATAAAAAATTGCATTCTCAAAACCTTATTTCATAAGTCGTTATATATAACTTTTGCTCGCCATCATCACTTGAAAAATAACTTTTTTATTGATGTTGCTGCTGTAGTAGTCGCTCGGTTTTGCTTTTTTTTCCACTTTGAGAAAAATCGTTACTACCCACAAGATGCAGGCAACGATTTTCTGCTTATTTTCTAGCGATATTATTTTGCTTCTTTCTGGAAACGACTGTTGAAAACAACGGAGACATGGCTAAATACAACGTGATGAATTGAGTTTTTTAGTAAAAAGGAAACCAACAAAGGCTATTATTTTCTGCTATAGACGAAGAAAGCAAACTTAAAATTGTTGGCATCTTCCCCCTGTTGGTTCGAGTTGTATAGTTTCTCCAATCAGGAAATTTTCCAATCTCATTGTTCTATTGGCTAACTGTTATATAGTTTCCAAAACAGAAATGGCATTGGAGGTCCAAACAGCTGTAGTCCTCGTTATGAAGTGGGCCTCTTCAGAGACACATGCAAGCACTCAAATGCCAAGCAGGAGGCAGATTCTGGGTGCTTAGTAGGATTATTAAGATGTGAAAGGGTGTTGTAGTTAGTGCGCAACAAACCAACGGATTGTATACAACAGGGCAATGCCAGCGAAAGGAACTGTTTCCAGATGGTGGCCATCCCACATAGGTCGCTAGCATCCACAAGCAGAACAGTTGTGGACCAGATGTGGTTCGCATTCATTGGGATGAGATGTTATTATTTTCGGTCATTCTGCACCGTGCAATACACAGATATTCCATTAAGTAACTTAAGCTTGCAGACACCTAGGATATACCATGTCTAGTTATCAGTATGAGAAAACAGGAGGTCACGAAACCTTGAATGGTCAGGGAATATCAGTTGCTAGGCATATCCGATAGCAGTTTCAAAAGCATTTTATGAAACTCGTGTTTTGAATACCAGTTTTATTGACACTGCTGATTTCAAACGCCAGTTTCGAACTTGTGTTTGAAACCAGAATCAATAACGTATATTTCAGGGGAGAAATATATTGCAATCTATTCTGTCAACACCCACAGTTTTTCCTCCACCTTTGATGAAAAATCTAAAAAGAATGAAGACATTTTGGACATAACTTAGCAGTCAATTTACACAATACTTGTATAAATTGAGCAAATCTGTAGAAATTAGCAAAATTAACATCACTAAAGCCATATTATTACAACCAAGGCACTATTATTAAATAAAGCTAAGAGCATATACTATATAAAACATGTTTGTTTTTCAATGTGTACATGTAGATGTTCCTCTGGTCAAGGTAAACCTAAAGATGAGTCTCCACTGAAGGCAACATGCAACATACAAACACTCTACACAAACCTGAAACAATGAATAAATCAACATGTTGCTGAATGATGTGCATGGTATATCCACCAAAAGTTGACAGAAAAACTGAATAAATGTGCTTAGTTTATGGCGCTTTTACCACGTGCTTTACTAAGCATTCAGATCCGCATTGAGCACATGGCTGAGCATGCGCAGTAAAGTGGCAACATTTTTTTCCCTTTGATCCCGACCGCCTCCCAAAGCGATTGGAGAAATGTTGCCGAAACCATGCTTCTTGCAACAAGAAAACGTCATACGTTTGCTCAAACATCACGGTTGGCAAACTTTTATTGAAGCTTTGTTTCAGCAAACCTTTATTCAAGCTTTGTTTCAGCAAACCTTTATTTAAGCTTTGTTTCAGCAAACCCACCATCATCAGACGTAAAAACAAAGCACGTACTTTTTACTCCCAATATTGCTTCGCTTTATTTAAAGAACAACCCTTAGTATTTCCTGTTCGGTTTTCAGTCTTTCGAAGATGAGAGTGAAGGCATGCAGTACGATATTTGGGTCAAAGAGGTATGGCAAAGGAGGGATTCACGGATTCCTTCCCTCCAAATAACGCAGCAAGCACTCTTAGCGTTCATCTGTGCTTGTTGGGGATGTTTGGCATCCCCCAACAGCCATCGCTATACAGTCCCTTTCTTGCCAGTGCAATCGAAAAAGCAATATGATAGGTCACTAGAGGTCTATGCATATACACCACTTGGAAATACTAGGGCATTTGTGAAATCTGACCTGCACAGCAACGGCAATAAAATGGCAAGAAAGCGAAACAGATAACATAAAACGTGTAACCAGCTTTTAAACAGCATCAACGCTATTTAGTTTGGACGTTTGGCTCCATCTATCTTCGGATGGGAGATGCAGGAGAAACATTTCTGTACGAGTTAAAAACAATTTGCTGGCGCTTGCAGTCGTCGATTAATCGATGCAATATTAAAGAAGCAGTGCTGATATCCGACACGGCCAATGGGATCAGTTTTGCAATGTGTAACAATGAGAGCTAAATATTTCACACTTTCATCTAGTTGTCTAAATAGAAAACTTCCAATTAATTGTTTCGTACTTCAGGCTGGGGTCACATTGAAATATTCATTTCAGCCTCTATATGAGCTAATCAACAGGAATGTGGCTTTTTTACTATTGCAATGAAAGGGTAAGCCTTCTTAGAAAGCGTGCTACAATGAGGTAGATGGCGGGTAATTTATATTTCAACGAGATTAGGTTTTCTTCCTCAATTCCCATTAAATCAAGTGCTGGCAACTCGTATTTAAAAAGAGCAGCAAAGATTCTCGACAAATTAGCCATTGAGGCAGAATTACATTTAGACTGCCATCCAGGACTCAAGTCAAGTCGATAAATTCGTGATCTTGTTCAGGCAACTTTAGGATGACACAGCAGTGGATAAGTTAAATTGGCTACCTTTTCCTTTAATTAAAATCCTACTATTGCGCAAGAAACAATCAAGAATCTTGGCTTGGAAATAACAAATATATGGCCCATAAAGGGGATATTTGGTCTGAACAATGCTTGGAAAATGCCCTGTGCAAATAACCTTAGTAAACAAGAAGGGTCAACAATTACGCAAAATTAAGCCTTCTAAGACATTGTATTGGATATATAAAAACGAAGGGATGGGCAAATATTGCACAATGTATATATCTTTTAAAAGATAACGAACGAAAAGGAAAAAAGTACATTTAATTAGATGTAACCTGAGATGGAAAAAAATTGATTTTTTTGAAAAATATATGCGGCCATGGAAAAAATAAGAAAACGCTATGTCATATTTTTATATAAACGCATTGTCAGACACGTGCTGGCAATACCCAGCAATACCACATGTTGATAATGCAATTCTTAACGTATGGACATGCCATAAGCCCAATTATACTGCCAGTGCAAATATAAAATTGTAAAAAATTGAATATACACATATTACACTTTTGATAGGGTGGCATTTTGAAGAGCAAAACTAAGAGATCGTCATTTTAGGAACGTATTTGAGTTATAGTTGTATGATTATTTGGCAATGATTAGCTGGCAATACCCAGCAATACCACATGTTGACAATGCAATTCTTAACGTATGGACATGCCATAAGCCCAATTATACTGCCAGTGCAAATATAAAATTGTAAAAAATTGAATATGCACATATTACACTTTTGATAAGGTGGCATTTTGAAGAGAAAAACTAAGAGATCGTCATTTTAGGAACGTATTTGAGTGTAGATATGTGGGACCACTGATCTTAACATTTACTTTACACAATTCAGCTGTTTTACGCTTTTCTTAGATATTTGAACGACAATGAGACAAAAAATATAAGGTGAATTACAATTCAGAAAAAAACGCAGCATAATGGAAAAAAAATTGTCAAGGTCTGTAATCAATCTGAATAATTTGGATTGTTGGCCTTTCATGATGGTGACAAGTCGTTTTGACGATTTTTGCAGAGACATCACACTTGAATTCAGTAGCTGTTTTGCAACGAATGAAATTTTCAATTAAAAACTCTCGAATAGCATGATCAAGAAGTATTCGTTCCATCGGATAATTAAGAAGTCATTTATTTTTAGTCTCGTTAATGACTATGATTTCTGAATTTGGAGACTCCAAAATCGTATACTTTAATAGGGAAAAAACAAACCAGAAGGCCAATTAAAAATTTCTTTTAATCTCAGATGACATTAATATGGAAACATATATTTACATCAAAGCAAGTCATTATGACGGTTGGGATCAAGTCTGGACTGAAGAACTTCATAAACTTCGCTTCATGTCGTCACATCCTCCGATGAATGACTTCCATACATAAAAACTAATGAGTTTTCTGAACTCATCAAAATGCAATTATGCATCAACAATGATGAAAATTGTATTCCCAAGCCATCGCAAAATGGAAACTGAATAATTAACTTGAGAATGTCTGGAAAGCTGAAGCACCTCAAATCTAACCACATTATCGAGGTATGCAAAAGAGCCTTAAATTTAAAATGTCCACTTTTTTGAAGAAAAAAAAACAAACTTTAAATTAAACTTCAAATTAACTCGTCTTGCTTCGAATAATTAGCTAATTAACAATTTTATTTTATGTGTCAGTTATCCGTGTTGGAGTACCCAAGGTTTTTCAATTCTGAAATTTACTACACAAGGCATTTTTAAAGGTATAAATTAATATGCCTTTAAATACAATGCACGATGCATTCCGGTTAATCGGACCACATCGGGACATGCCCTAATTAAACCAGGTAATATCGTTCTATGCACAATCATGCTATTTTTCAGGGTTTGTTGCTAATAAAAGCGGATGTTCGATTAACCGATGGTTCGATTAACCGGAATCCGCTGCATTCTAATCCCGTACAAGAAAATGGTTGAATAAAAATTATTTAGCATTCCATTTTTTACACCTGAACTCACAGTAGATGCATGTTAATAAGCATGTCCATTGTTTTTGGAAACGATTACTTTATTTCCGAAGTGTTCTAATTACCAGAGTACATCACATGCATAAATTAATGTGACATTTTTAAACTTCATTTTTCATGTTGAAAAATGTCTTTTAAGGAGGGTCCTTGAAAGGTTCACTGCCTGCACCAGACAGCATCTGACATTTCCTGCATCTGTGTATTTTGGCATGGCATGCTTCTTCAGAGGAAAACTTGAGTAGCAAGAATAATACGGATATTTAGGCATGCTATCTTTTATCTGTCATCAAACGGTCTAAACGGAAATTGTAGGAAGTGGCGCCGACGCTGATTTCCATTAGGCGATGCAGCAGAGTGCTGAGAGAAGGGATGGTGATGGCGACTGGTGACCATAATAATACCATCACAGTAGTTTCAAAACGACTATGGAAATACTGGCTGCTTTTTTTGTGTCCCAACGGGGGTTTTAACATATTGGACAGAAATGTGAAAAAGTGAGGGAATAGCGACAAATTTCACGATATAATTGTTCCGCCACAAAGCTGTCAGAAGTCGTCTACAAAGCAGGTTTACACAGGCTCCCATAAACAAGTACGCAGAAAGTTGTCATTGTAGATATATATATATATATATAGAGAGAGAGAAACCAACATTAAAGAGGAATTAACCCGAGCAATAACAAGATAATATATCCCAGAGTTGAAAGCCGCAGTATCCCGTGATGGGAATTTCATATTGGTTTTATGGGATCTATTCAATATTAATGTTACTGCGCTGTTTTGGACAGATACAAATTCATTTATGCATAAAGGAAGCAAGACTACATGGGCAAAGTTATAATTGAAATGCTTTATGGCTGCATCATAAAGTAGCCTCAATCGTACCAAATTAACCATTATGTTGATCACTTGATAAAGCATTTTGACCAGCGTTTATACATAACTTAATGTTAGCCTCTGTGTTATGTATATTATTAGTAAATGTATCCAATAAAGCCAGCAATTGCCTTTTTAAAGTAATTTATACTTTACAAATAAGTCATAAAGATGCAAGAATAGTCTATAGCATGAATCTTACCAATTTCACTTCAAATCATATACTAGATTACCATGCTTGTTATAAGTTTGTAATCATGAAAAGACCATTCATTTATAAACAGCTTTTTTCTCACAACGTTGATAGCCAGGTGGAATTGGTAGTTTGTTTCATTGCACAAAATGTCTCGGTGTTAATGTTCAAAATATGCTGAGAAGACTAGGGTCAGCCTGTCGGAAAACTTCTATAGCATTCATACGTAAACATGCATGGTAAGGGCACATTCCCCTTGACTTGAACGTGTATTTGTATTAAAAGTTCGTTGGGTAATGCATAAACAACTCGCTGAAAATCATTACCCAAAGTGGGCTCATGTTTATATTTTATTTGTGTTTATATTAAGGTCTTATTTATATCTCTTTTTACGCATGGTAGCACGCGGGTCGATCAATTAGTGATTATCATCGTTGTATTTGGTATTACTGGCATGTTTATTATGCATGCCATGCAGTACTTTACTAGACATATTCATCACCACTTCATTCCCATCTTGTATAAATTCAATTTCATTAATGGGTATGCTAGTAGCAGCGAATGTCTTTCAACATAGGGAAAAACAATACCATAATATTTTTAAAAAAATGTAATGATTTTTTTCTGCACGTTTATCAAAGTCCAACGCCATTTATTTGAATAATAATGAAGCAGCCAGACGTCCATGTTTATGTAAATTGGTTGGATGTGGCGAGCGTGCCTTCATATAATGGATGGACCTATAATGTGCGAGTACACAGGATCTCTAAATAATGAACATTGGCTAGCGATGGAGCAGGAATTTGCAGTCCATATATCTTTTCTAATCAGAGGACATGATATGTCATTATGTGGAATATTGAAGTTTAAAAGGAAGGACGTCCGCTAGGGAATGCGATGAAATTCAACGTTTCAGGAAACGCACAGAATCTTCCGCCAAGAGGAAATTAGGGGTGAAGTTTAAGATTAAAGACACAGCGAAATTCACAAAAGCAATGGGCACGTTTACGACCAACTCCCTCGTTGATTCTCCATTGGCAAAGCAGACATGGACCTGCCTAGCACAGATTTATATGTACATGCACAAGCTTTCACCATCTATGATGTCTCCAGGTCTACGACATCACTTAGGCAGACACAAAATCAGATAAGAAATCATGGCTAAAAGTGGATTAGCTGCGAGCTGTTCTAGCATGCAGGTATACATGGATTTATCTGAAAAATCGATCTGAAGGAACGAGTGACCAGTGGCCGTATACGAGCATAGGGCAGTCTTCTAAAAAGTGCGAACATCATGCAACAATGATGCCTTCTTGTTCAAGCGTACAACCGCTTTCAACGTCCAAGAAATTCCAGTCGAATTATATAAAGCTTGGACTACTCTCCGAGATAGCAATGTTCAGAAAGTCTGGTCTGCCATGCGGCAATTGGTGCCAAAGGTTCGATTTGGTCATCCGATTCAGCCAATTTCCCTCACTGAATATTCTTTTCCTTCCTACTTTATTTCGGTTTGACATCAATTGGATTTTTCGTTGAAAAGCAGTTCAGTTATCTTTGCTATGTCAATTGTGCTATTTTTATTTCGTTTTGGGAATACGGTATATAAAGGCAATAAGACCAATGTTGGGGTTGCTAGCGTGGCCAAAAAAAAAATTGCCACCTATAGATTATTTATGAAGTACAGAAAATCATAACTCTTGCATTATATATGTATAACCTACCGATTTAAATGCCCTTTTCTGCCCACAATGTGTAGAACTGACAATGCTGGCACTCAATAAACATTCCTGAACAGACTTACTGTATGGTTCAAGTATGGAATGTGTATTTTCATTACATTATTGCATTTGCCATGCACTTTAAGGGAAATTAACTTGCACGTTTCTACTAACATTGATTTTGAAAATTAGTGGAAACCTCAATATCTGTTTGGCAATGGAGAAACTCTTGCTGCATCATTTCAGGTCATTGTAGAGACGTGCCTATAAGATTGACTATAGCTGAGAGCAAAATAATAACATGAGATATTAGGTATCCTAAACTCAAAGAAGTTAGTTTGGAAATTGGTACAAATAAGAACTAATATGGCATGGCTTAGAATATCATTGATGACAAGCATTCAATGATACATTTGCAATAAAGACATCTTGTGTGGAAAAGACCAAAAGGCCATTAACTCTCCCTTTTCACCCTAAGGTCCACGTGTACAGTAGTAATCTAGGCTCCCCTCTTCAGAGACACTCCCACCAACAGCATCCATCTTGTCGTCACAAAAGCAATTTTGTGGCTAAACATGGCCTCCAAATCTGCCATCAAGCATAGTTTTGTTTCCACCCAGAGTACGTTAATAAATGGTTGCATGGATGGTCATAAGACGTGATTTTAATGTGCGTGGATCCTTCCTGTTTGGTAAGCAACTAGCGTGATGTGTGTTTTGGCAGGACACTAGGGGGTTCCCTGGATGGGGGAGGAGATTTCTTGGAGTAAACTTCTGGTTGCACCACCCCCTGTGTGGGCAGTTAATTTCCAAGAAACACGCTGCACAACTTCTTCCACCCTCCATTACAAAACTCTTGCATTATTTCATGGCAATGCTCGAAATGCACGGTTGTCATGCAATCATCCACAGACTGCAGCATGCATAGGACTAGTGGCGCAACCTGGCACCCTCTTGGGGATACTAATTTCCAACTTTGGCTAACCCCACATTGGTCATAAAATATACACAAATGCAATTCTTGTTACTGAAACTCAACTGTAACAATGACGGAATTTAAGACTAGCATTACATTACGTCGTTATCCACTGTTAGAACTTACATGAATTTAAGAAAGTACTACTTCATTGAGCCAATATTTTTCTATAAATTCAATACAACATTTTTTTTACAATCACAAAATAGCATTCGGAAAGCATGTGGCAATTCCTGCTGCGAAATATAATGGTTCATCTAATAGCCTCAAAATATAGAACAGTTGTTTCTAATTAACAGAATGTAAGATTTTGCCTTTCGCTTATCTTATCATCTGTTTTTACTGTATTTGTAGGCAATAACTCTTTCTTAACCAAAATACGATTGTATAAAGCCGTACAACTTTATTTGAAATTTAATGTCGAAAAAAATATACTAGAATAGATTATAAAAAAAGATAACATTTTGTTAATTTGGTATTCAATCTTAGAAATACACAAATTTGGATTTTTGTGCCCCACCCTGTTAAGGCAATTCCAGACAATGTTGATTGAATCATTGACAGGAGTAAGGTCTTTATGCATACAAATAAATGTTTAAACGTTTAAATATCAAATTACCAGTAAAAATTATAGGAGGTTTATTATATCTATAAAGCAATACGCTATATATACGATACCACATGGAACTCTAAAAAACTCGTTAAATGTTAATCATAATTTTATGATAATAAGTTTTGTTTTTCTCTTTTTAGTAGATCATTTTATGGGATTGGGGAGTAGGGAAACAGACAAGAAAAACCGCCACCCACCGTATAAATAGCCAGTTTAGGATTGTGGTATTGCTAAGATATGTTAAAGTACATGTTGTTCGCATTTCTTATTTTTTTAACGGAAAGCCATAATACTGTATAAACGCAGTCAGAATTTCTCATGAAAAAGCAAACGTACGTACAATATCTATTCTAGTTTGAAGAGCGAAACGACATAATAAATAGCAATAACGCAAAAATGTTTGCGGGATTGCGGTAACATGATAGCGACGACATATTTTCAATATATAGTTTCATATTTTTCTCAAGGAAAGTACATATTGCCATTGGTCTATCTCGTCTAATGAAACGAACCACAGACATCTTCCATTTGAACAGTTTTGTGGTGGAATTTTAAGAACAATGATAATGTACTACTTGATAATGTAATATGAATTCAGCAGGCTCTTTTATTAAATCCAGCATATATGCAGGGAATGTAATATATGATTCTTGTCTAACTTTTTTTTGTGACTTTTAACACATATACACTACAGTTTTGTATATGTTTGAGAAAAATGCAATGCATTTAGAAGAAACATGTTGCTAATTGAAAATTGTCAAACACCTTTGTTAGTAATTTTTTTCTCAAAAATATGACTTGTGGTGAAATTGTTTTAAGATACTGCAAGAACAAACGCAGTAAAGCTTGGTCATAGCAAATTAATTACAGTGGAACCTCTGTTTACGAACACCACATGTTGTTTCGATTCACGAACGATGCTTCAGTTCACGATCACATTTCTCTGGACCACCAATCAAAGGTCCGAGTTTCTGCAATTGTTTTATTAGTTTCAGCAGAACATCTTTGTTACGGATAAGTTTGACTAAATACAGGAAACATCAAAACTGTGTTATAATTTCCAAGGATTCAAATTATAATCGATATTAGTTTCAAGGATATAGCATAGGACATTGGAAATATGGGAAATGTTCGTCTCTTCCCACACGGAACAGAAATGCATTTGCAATGCATTTGCAATGCATTTAAAATACATATAGATTGAGACACCGAAAA
>JAQGAE010002614.1:0-17147 GCA_034696685.1 Julus scandinavius | reverse complement strand
AAATGAGTAAACTAGATGCATCACAAAGGAAATGGCAGAGAACCTAAGCAACCAATGATATTAGATATGAATTTCGCAATTTATGAATTAAGTTAACCATAGCTCTATAGTTCTTAAAGCAGAAATGATGTACGTACGCTGCTTTACGAACGATGGAGCCGTACGTTCGTTTACTAATATATAAGTTAACTGATAGATGAAGTCAACTTTTTACCATAATTGATTCTATCTTTTAAATAAAATTAGAACTTAATGTATAACGAAGTATCAACAACTCATTCAAGACTTAAGTTTAAAATGTATAGAATTAATGCAAATTAGGGAATCATGTATTCGACTATATTATTAAAAATGCAACTGAAATAATTGTCATTAAGGCAATAATGAGCTTAATGATACAGCATAATGCGAAATAGGTGTAAACATTTAAAATATAACTGTCGGGCTTTTGAACCCAGACAAGACATTTATGTCATCACTGCTAATGCAGTACTGTATATTATATTTTACTACCTTTCTTTTCAATGTGGAGATGACGTCATTATTAATTGCTTATTCTGAAAAAAAAAACTTTTTTTGTTGTTTCTTTCATTTTCTAATTACACGATCTTGTTTATATCGTATAGCAAAAACAAAATATCTTGCATTAATTATGTTGTGCATTAATGAAAAATATGTAGGTTATCTCATATATACTAATGAAAAATATGTAGATTATCTCATATACTAATTAAAATTACTATAGTTATCAAATGAACATCATCTTTTTTATGGATTACTATGAACGTAAACAACACTAATAAATCAAATTGCCAAGGGATACATCAAATACATTTATAGTGACAGAATGTTGACTTTTCAACTGCAACATCTCCGATTACAAACCGTTGACTGCATTTCAACTACGATTCCAATTTATGCAAATCATTCGGGGTCCCACAGGCAACTGCATTAATTGCAGCACTAGCTCAATAAATGAATTTAATTTACTAAATTAGCGTTGCAATTCATAAACATGTACATAAGTTATTTATCGGATTGAACTAGTACAGCATCCTTATTTGTCATAAATAAAATTACGCCTTACGATTAGTAGTTTTTTGCAGGTGTAATTTATCTAGTTAAACTTTTAATTGCATAGCATACTATTCCTACATTAAATGTGATATTCTTTGTACTTATCACCAAAGTAATAACTGAATTGCTGAACTCAACACTTGGATGTTGCATATGTATTTCGGTTATTTTTCTGTATTACAATAAATGTAACCGCCCATTAACCTGTAACAAAATACTACAAAATCACAATTCCAATTAAATCAATAATACCAGTCCTGTTTCAGTCTTTTCATGTCAAGTTATGAAAGTTGAAGAAGATAACCTATTTTCTTGTTGAAAGCAATCCATATGAGCAACCCTGGAATAGTGGCTGAGGAATTCAAATTCAGTGAAGGCAAACATATTATACCATGAACGTAGAAATAAAATGCGCATATAGTTAATCAAAATTCCGGAATTTGTACTTATATATGTATGACTTCTTTGCTTTAGAATAGCGAAAAACGCATTATAACATTCAGCGTGGTTCGTTTTTCTGCTTTTTTGTCCTGGGAATTTTGATTTTAGGTTTGTTTCCAATTTTAGCTGCATCGATGCTTAGTGTGGGAGAAAAATATGCGATTTGAAACGCATACGAAATGCACGCATGTATATGTATTCTATAAAAGTGCACAAAATATGTCCCTTAAGACAGATACTTTCAAAGTTTCTTCCTAAAATACTATCAAGTAAATTGCTTCTCTAATTTATCAGTGTTGAAGCCAATAAAGCATGTATTCCATATTATTTAGGCTAATTGCAAAAAAGAAATACATGGTCTATGTATAGCGAGATTCACGTAAAGTAAATACCAAGGTAATCACTTGATGATTAATATGCCAATAGAACCGCCAATAACTGATTTAAGTACGTATACATTTATGAAATTATTGAACTGCATTAAACTAATGTCTATGCTGACGTTATCGCTTCTTTTGATGACGCCTACGCACTCGATCAAGGACCTCTACTAATAGCTTATCAACGAAATTTTTGACGATTTAAGTAGAAAATGTCTGTATGGGCCTTTGCGGTCAGGTTTCAGCTTACTTCTAATAATAAACCTTTAATGTTACGAATTTAATCAAATGGGGAAATGCCAATACAAATGCCAATTTTTGAAACTAAGTATTATATTTCTTTGTCTCACGTGACCTTTCAACAGCCAAATTTACATGTATACTGTACTCTATTGGAGTATTTTAAAGGTAATACAAGGAATGCCTATACGTGTATGCAGCATGTACAGTATTCAGAATAAAGTGACCTTTAAGAAAACTTCAAGACTATCATCAAGACCCAGATATATACTTCATTTAGGGTTAATGCGTTCTTAGTTTAATGAAGTCGATTTGACGTTTTGCACCCACGCAATTATTAGTCTAAGAACCTACGCACGGTGAACTTTCACGTGTACATTTAATAAGTAATGGCGTCATCAGCCGTACATAACAAAAGTATATCATAATATATGAATGAGGAAATGAAAGATGCTTAACGTTATATTGTTCGATAAAATATTGAGTATCTTGGCACTGGAGCTGAACGGAAAGTACGTAGGTACTGTAGAATTTTCAATTGGGAGTATTTTGTATTTTGAGATGTTATATCAATGAAATGCGTTACTGCAATACAGGAAGTAATATGTTAGCAAAAATACATTTTGTTAAATGAACTATAAATAACGTGTTGTTCATCAAGTGCACATCCTCTTTTATTTTAAGCATAATCGTCATGTGAGTAATTATGCGTTGTACCGATTTATAGATGAATGCACACAAACCGGTAAATAATCAAACGAAAACACAGATTCCAATTTAATCAAGGATTTAATCAAGTTTGGGAGTCAAAAGTTCCGCCTATTTCATCATGAAACATATGGCGATATTTGCTACCAGTTTGAACTTTCTATGTTGTGTAAACAATGGACATATTTGTTTTCAAAATAGAATTGTAATCATTTGTACAGAAAAGTAGATAAGGGAAAAGCAAAGGAATAGACAGATTTAAAATAAGTAAAACCACAATGCACGTTCGAATTTATATTATTCAAAGACATAGTATTAAAAATTAACCTTGTATCTTACAAATTGAAAGTCATGATAACCATTTATGTATACGTAGTTCATGTTCTTATTTAAAATTATAAGACAATGAACCTTATAATCGCATGAAACTTGAGATATAACGCAATAAAACGACTATAAATATTAACAAAACCACAGCTTGTGTTGCAATTCAAACACTGCAACTTTATAATGAAACTATTTTATAAGCACTAAATAAAGTTGCTTATTGCCAAAGTACTTCTAAAATGTATAGTTTTTATAAAATATCAATGTCACGAGGATTTACATAGATATAAACTGAAAATACTGATTGATATCTTTGTATTGGCAACTTTCGAAGTTTTCTAAAATCTCCAACTTAGACGAATGTTCACAGATACTCGTATAAGGAAGTTTAAATAGTTTTAAAGAGCAAAATTCCAGAAAGATAATATGCAATAAAAATCAAGTCAGAGTAAATGACGTACTGCATTTGCTAATATCTTTGTCCTCCAATACATTATTCTTATAGGTTATGCATACTTTAAAAGTGCATGAACTTTTAATAGTTATTTTTAATTTTTAACAGTTAACTTTATCGGGTTTTTTTTTCAAAACACTAACTACGTGAATTTCGTTTTTACTGATATTCTGTACCATGTTTTGACTATAGGTGAGGTTCACCATATTTATATTTCTAAATGTTGAGTGTGTGCTGGACAATATGCCACTCCAACACACTACATGGATGGTACGTTGAAGTGCACAATTCACAATAAAACCAACTTAGCCCTAAATGCTGTCTATTTTCATAGTGGCCTAACTTGTCCAAAATTCTATTAGCAAGGCTCGATATTAGATTCATCGTTCGCTAACGAAAGCAAACAAATACTATATACTGTTTATTTGAAAGCATGCAAATTGCAATAGTTATCATATAAAAACAGTAAATAAATATACCAAGTCTCATAAAGCTACTTAACAGTACGTAGGAAATAGAACAGGATTGTATACAATTTAATTTGCTAAAGCATACGGGTGAAATGCAATGAATCAAGCAATGAATAATCATGGAACTTATTTTCTTTAGTTTCTAATTATGACCCATTTAATTATATTCCGTTTTGCATGGCGACACTGTTGACACGATATAGTCGGAAAATGTATATGCGAGGCCTGTAGGTGTATTTTAATAATGTGCCATGTAATGATAACGAGTTTGCGTGTGCCTCTTCAACGTTATCGATGAGTTATAGAAGTTTATTATTCTTTTATAATCTCATTTTCTGATTAATATACGAACTAATCGTTTTCCAAAAGCTCGCACTTTTAGAGTTTGTGACATCATTTTTAAGCAGTTGATTCAACTTTAAAAACTTTTACTTGACATAAGCATTCTCCAAAACAGTTAACAGATGTAATTGACGACTTGACAAAAGTACGCGTGATGACAGATTCGGAATTACCCGCTCTCACAACTCATTCTTGTATAGATAAAAAATAAATTTGTTTATTTAAACTGTTAAAATGCACATATTTTGGCATTTTTATTCACCGTTATTCCTTCGCAGAATAATGTATGCAATTTATTCAAATAAGTTAATCTTCACGCCGCTGTATCTGAAAATGCCCATACCAACAGGAGAGATATTTTCAAATACTGCGAGTATGTTCATAAGGAGAATCGTTTCTTAAGAGTGTTAACATTTACAGACTCTTTTAGTAGCCGTTTAACAGGACGCCAAAATTGTCTTCGTTTCGTACAATGTTTGTATATTTAATTACTTGTATAATAATGTTCTTTTTTTTCATGACGTTGCAAACGATAACTGTTAATTAGTTTAAACAGGACTAACAGATTTTCATCTTTATTGGCATTTTACTACAGAATTATTTATTAAGTGCCTTGTATTCGTTTTCTCAAGTGTGTCAATCAACATCTGAAGTTTCTAAATATAAGCTCGAAGAATTCCTGTGTATACTATCTTAGCCATTTATGTAATATAGATTGAATACACGGCTTCAAATAGTCATTCATGAAGACGATGAGGATGAGCATAAATAACTTATGCGCAATATTGGGGAAATGGAATATGAAATATGTACGTTTATGAGCATATTATTGGTACTATGAGGGCAATGTTAAGCAAAACTCCTACAAGAAAATGTCACTAAAATCTCGATATCCGTTCATTGTTTACTGCAACGGAGGAATAGAGACACTCGTCGTGGGAAATCACATTTTCGCGATCTTCAAACCTCGTCGCCTTTGGTTTCAAATACGAGCGCAATTCTGTAGTCTATTTATTACCAAAACCAAGCTTCTACCCAAAAGTAGATTTAGGCCTACTGCTTATTGATCGTCGCGCACGTACACACATGTATATGTACAGTATTTGAGGAATTGTGAAGAGGAATTCCCTACATCCATGTATACCCTAAAAGAAAAATACTGTGTCTGAATGGGAGTTTTACGATAACACCAATTTTAATATAAAGTCATTCTTTGCATGTGTATACATTGTTGTCAGCATATTGGATCCACAAAGCTTTTAATTCAAATGGAGTGGACATTACACAATATATTCTGACAATGTTTTGGTCTACAGGGTCCTCATCGTTATCTTTTAAGGTTGTTTAACCACTACCTACATCTACATCATGGTTCAATCTTAATATTTGTTTAAGATCCACAACAAATAAAGCTTGCAGTTCCATATAAGGGACCGAATATTGTTCAAATAAAAATGCAAATGCTTTCTTAGCGAGTTGTGGTCATTCAGTATTTAAACCTCTTTATGTTGTTATAATATTCTAATTAAATTAGTTAAATAAGCACGATAAAAACAGGAGAACTATGTATAAGAACCCAAAAATGAAATGGCATGTACTACGTAGTACATGCATATATATGCATGTACTAGCTAGTACAACGCAAACGAGGATTATTGGTTAAGGTTTATTGTAATTGTCTTATATTTTATAAAGTGATTTAAAACAAAATCTACAGCTATATTTAATTTATTTGTAGCACATATTGTGCATTTGTAGTGTTAACAGTTAAGGAATAGGGAAAAGGGTTATCCGAATTTTAATTAAGAAATGCGATTATATTCGTCACTTATATAAAAGTTCCTTTAAAATCATCCTTAAAAATATACTACAAAGTTATTTTTATGTGACATTCAAATTAACTGAATTCAAATGCTGGCTTGCTCCCCCGCATAACACGCATGTTATAACTGATTGCCAGTATATTTAGCTATTTGGATGAATTATTGTTAGACAGATAAAATAAATTTGTATTAGAACAAGGCAAAATAGAATCAAAGGCTGCAATAACGAGCATATTAAATATGTCCTAGTATAAAAATCTGTCTGATTAAATAAATTTATATTTGACCTCGAGATTAACTTTCTGGTTTTAATGAGCAATTTCCTTTCTCATCACTCATTAAACCCTGTTTAATATCCGAATAAATTTAACGGTAACTCTGCAACCGGTCATTAGAATGGCTCAACAATAGAATACAACTAATTATCGGAGGTTGTCACGAACTCTGCTCGACCAATAATAAAGGTAAACCAGCCATTCATTAAAAACCAATTAAGCTTCAGGGTTCAGCTTTTTTCGTTCCCACCTACGTTTCGCGGAATTTCGCGCATTGATACGAAAAATCATTAAATGGTGCAATGTTTATAATTCAACGTGAATCGATATTCACCTTAATGCAACGCCCTCCTGTAGTTGTCTTTTATAGAAAATATGAGCGTGCTGTTAAGATGGGAAAATGAATTTGGTATGGAAGGTAGCTTTAGTATTGCTCCAAAAACTAGACCAATTGGAACGGTTAGCGTGACTATCTCAAGTAGAGAGGAAGGGTTCGGTTAAGTTACAAACTAACTCAACTTTTGGGCCTCTTGAAAAAAGAGGCAATATTATGACAATTGTTCTGTAAATTTAAGGAATTACAGATTATACAAGTGCAATACTTTCACTCGTAAACAGCACGACTTGTTTGATTATTTAATACTTTTTTCTTCATTTCGGTTTACAGACGCTATTATTGATACTCATATTGCCGCAAATTGACAATAAATTGCCTTTTGTGATTAATGTGATGAAAACTATATAGTATGTGAAAAAATAGCCAAATATAATACGTTGCTGATCAACTTTCATAACTCCAAATTAGTTATTTTTTTCCGGAAATTACTAAGACGTTTGTATTAATAACTTTATTAGTTTCTTTGCTTAAAGCTGACCTTCGCATCGCCTTTTGAAATGGTGTATCTATGTAAGTTATATTGTGCTACAGTATAAATAAACAACATAATTTCTTTCTTCAGTATAGTACAATCTTCTCATTTCGTCTACCCTGACGTATTAAAGCTATTTTACATAATAAAATAAAACTTATATTATCTTTACTATGATCATCACGTACTCGTACATTTTTCTCTTTATTTTACACATTATATGTAAAGAAGCTGGAAAGCAAGCAAAAAGGGATTTGAATACATACAAATCGATAAGTCTGCATCAAAGATGTACTGATTTTTAATAATTGTAAATTGAAAATACATACCAATGGTTGACCACAGAGAAGACTAAGCTATTCAAAACTTTATTTTGTTTATTTCATTGCGAAAAAGAGAAGAAAAAAACGGCTTTCGGTGAATATTTTAGCCCCATATGTCTAATGCTTCATGCACTTGTACCGCTACATTTTAGCATTGCCAGGGTAAAGTGTTTCAGTGTCTAAAAACAGATGATACCCACGCATCAATATCCGAAGTTTAATAATTTAATAAATTAATTATTAATTACCCCCACTTATCAATGTATATACACGGATTCCGAATCCCTATTTTAAAACTTTCAATTTTGTTGTTACTATATTTGAAAGCGATGGGCTACTCGATATTAAAAAAAAGCATGGACCTTGGTTAAATATCTCGCCCCCTCATACGAAACCCACTGGCTGTTCAGCTGCCCTGTGCTGACGTATATCGGCCTGTTGCGTAGGTACGCGTAATGCCGTATATATAAAAGCGCCGCCTTTCGTTCAGAGCTTCTTCACAGGTGAAATCGCCCTCTGCGTCGGGACGAGGAAACATCACAAAAATCGTTGCGGATTTTCAGACTAGACCATTCATTAACGAAATTCGTCGCGACACAAGTTGCCCTATCGTAGTGATGCGACATTAAACTCTCCATCTATTGCTCACCAACAAATTATTCCGAAGTTTTCGAAAAAAAAAAAAAAAAAAAATATATAGTAAGAGCTGGTTAAATTTTCGTTTAAATAGTCCCCACTTGCCCGCCCAAACGAGTGAAATTTTCTCAGGTATATTTTGTTTTTTCTATACGATCCGTTAATAGGTCGAGCTCGACTCTATCCACAACTAATCGATTTTTATGCAAACTTTCATTCCGTCGTTGGCGTTAGTGCGGTAACTTTGTAAGTTTGTGGTGGTGCGTCTTCAGTAGTGACAAGAGAGCCAGACATCAGTGATTACTGAAACTTGTTGAACAGCAACATACCAACAGGTGATCTCATTTGCATGTTTATGAAGCGTCGATCGGCATCAGGCAACTGTACAATGGCTTCAGGAAAGAGCCTTCAATTATGGACTGTATCCGTGTTCTTTCTACTGATGACACTCGCCACTTCTGGTAAGTCAATACTTTAAAAGTTTTCACTATAAGTCTTAACAATAAAACAAATATAAGGTTGACTAGTACGTCGCATACATAAATTTCACCAACAACAAATTGCTAAAAATTGTAAAAATTCCTTTGTATATGTAATATGACCAGTTATTTTCAAATCGACAAGTTCAGCATAAAACCGGTAATGCGTAGAACCCATTTTGCATAATTTTAGCAATATCAAAAACAATTCAAATGGAAATTTGTGTAATTAAGCACGCGTAAATGAAGGGCCGGGTTCAAATAGCTAGCCATCTTCATAATTATAATTTCATTTGCACTTTAATATCCATTAAAAGCAGGAAGCAGACCTAATTCTATACAGAAAATGGGACTCTAGTTTTGTTTTGTATTTCCGATGAACTTTCTTTATTTGTTATGGAAAATACCTTGGCATACATTTCACTTGTCATAGGACATGACGTACGTATAATTGCATGTCTGGGCGATGCAATACCATACGTGTATTGCCGCTCATTGATTCTTCCATTCGTGTTCAAACCTGAAGGTAAATTTAATCCATATATGGATGTTTCGCAGAAATTTAACTTTTCAATATTGACACTCAAAGGCCATGAATCATCGACAAATAGATGTGTAGGTAAAATAGTATAGAAAATGGGCAATTGAAACAATTTTATTTGACGAGAATGTAATTAGTATCGGAAAGCATGCGATGGAAGCGGTATACTATTTCGAAAAATACAACTGTTTAATTTGCCATTAAATTCGAGTCACATTAGCCGAATACAAAATAGCTATCCTTAATTGGCAATAGCGTTAAGGAGCATTAAATTAGTTTGTGAAATAATCTAAAAGTGTCATAGTGCTAAGGCTTTATTTGAAATTATATATTCAAGTAAAATTAATAAAAATATATAAGTTCGAAATATGTAATTTATTATTGTAAATTTGAAGCTGGTTTTCCCAAAGAATAAGATCAAAGAATTCACGATATTTTTTTTAAAAATTCAATAATAATAATTGAAAGAATATTTTAATCAATACAAATAAAAGTTAAAAAGCATGAAAACATTTATACACAACACATTTTTCGTAATAGTGTATGTGTACACAGCGCGAATAAATATTATAATTGGTTAGACATAATGTGTCCAAAGGATATAGTCAACATGTTGATTCGTGTGTAATCCGGGATCCTTGACATGGGGAAAAAACGACCAAAAACTTAGCGAACATGAAGCTATTTAAAATACTGTTACTTTGGTTTTTATTAGCTTAGCAATAATGGATTAAATGTCCATGCACAGACTCGTGTCTTTTTCTGATAACATGAGATTAAAATCATTAAAAGTCATTAAAGAGTCATTAAAATAACCATAGCCCCAATGTCATTGAAGGCAGTGCATATGAACCTTTGACCATCCAGCTTCAGATTTATGTATGGTGAAATTATGATGAAATTTAAAACCTCGTGGCTCGTGAGCTTTAGGAGCATTTCGGTCCATTTGACTGATGTCCTCACTAAATGATAAACAAATTTTGAAACAAAATACCGTAAAACAAAACCAGTCATGCTCACGTTGCTGCGTTGAAACCATACAACTTTGTTTTATCGGAATTGGCTTATTACATGCTGCATTTGCTATACGGAAACACTCGTGGTCTGCCTTCCGCCATGGCTTGCTAAGCCATGTTGAAACCTTATGAAATTTCTATTAGAAAATTCACTAGCCAATATATCGGCTATATTTTGTTTGATCAGCTCAATCGTTTGACTGAATGCTGCTAGCAACTATTTTAACTTCGCATCGCCAGTCTTCAATTTCCTTTTGATTTATTGAGTCCGCCACATACACCTTTAGGCCTCAGTCAAAGATTTTATTTTGACAAATATCCAGTAAACAGCATGCCCGCGTATTTACGCCGTAAATTATGTGCCGCAGTCAATATTGCCACATGCGCTGTATCATTAATCTGTCCTTAAATTTAATTAGACCAAGGTTTATTGGTACTGTTTTCTCTCACCAAGACTATTTTCAAGTCTATGGACCTTGCTTTGAACAATCTTCTTAACATGCCCGGGTCCATGAACCATTCAACGACACTCTTTTCACTTTAATGCGGGTCATTCATCTATGTCAACTTCTGCGTGTAGATTATTCAAATAATTCAATCCACAATATTTACCTGCCTGCTTTCGAATATATACCTCACAAATTGGACATTTGGATCGTACAAAGAAAAATAAAGATAATTGCAAGATGCATGAATAATTACCAATAGAAGAGAAAGCATATCAAGGCAATAGTACATAAATGAACAAGTAACAATATTTTCTATACAAATGTACAAGCAGCAATGTTCTGTATATGCAAATGTACAAGTATTAATGTTCTATATATAATTGTGTTACAAGCTTAATTTTGTAATGATAGCACGTTTGGATGTAAGAAAAGTGAACTCGTGACAGAGGATGCTGTAGTTGCACTTTATATAAATCCAAAAGAAACCAAAAATAAGCACATGGGTACAACATATTTTACATATATCATATATTATATTATAAGACGTCTTATCAAAGGTTTTCCACAAAATTACCGTACAGTCAACCTTAACATGCGTCAGAATTTATGGTATAAATGTCCAAATTAAAAAAAAACTAAATTTAGTTAGATTTAATAAAGTTACTTTCACGTTTTCCATAAATCTACCATAATTATTTTTTTTGTAAAAGCATAACCAGGGAAAAACTCAATCCCAAATTCAAATATTTATGCGCACTTTTAATGTAATATACTACATAGTAAATTAAATAACCCTAATCCGATGGTTGAATGGATTAACATGGCTGCGAAATTCATCCTACTCGTTCTATATAGAATTTGCAATGTTATACTTGTATCTATCTTTCAAAGTTCTTAATTGTATTTGGAGAGTTCACTCAGTGGAAGGTTTCACCAAGACGCCTTTAAATTCTACGAGGACTTAGGCATATAATTAGTATTCATTATAATAAACATTGGATTAAAGAGTAGTTGCACAAATTAATCAAATTAGAGATGTACAATTTCAAGTAGGAGACAACAAGATTTGCATTAATATGCGTATCTTAAGGGCCCTATTTAAGAATTGCATATTTAGTTTACCTTATACTTTGTATTTAATTTCCGCACATGATTTTACATTTTCTTCAGCGACTCTCTCATTTAACACAACAGTCTAAAGGCTTTAAGTTTCCTTTATATTAAAACAACAAAAGTGCATTTTCTTGTTAAAACAAGACGAACTGTGAGACAAGTAGGCTTTTACAAGCAAAGTGCCTCAATGTGCCAACAATATCTTGTCAAATGGAATGAACCTCGAGGTTAAATTTCTCATAATTTTACTTTTTTATGAATTCACACAAATGAAATACAACATTATCTCACGTCTTAAAAGTTACCCTGAGTACATTATTGAGATAATGTTTCCAGTGTCTGTAAACCTGTTGATGTATGATGACATTTATAAAAATATTTTATCACATGCCTCCTCTAACGTTTATCAAAATAAGATTCCTTGAATTACTTTCACCATGCAAATAAAACATAAATCACCATGTATTGCATAATTTTCATTCATGTGCGTCATTTTTTTAACTTCTTGGAAACCTACAACAGGAATTCAGAGATTGTATGTGAGATTATGAATATTATGCCAAAACATACATTGGATTTTATCAGTCATCTAATCAAACTCATTCGTTACACACAAAATGCCTGAAGTCGACCCAGCATTAATGACACAATTATGGATGATGGACGATGGAGTTTTATAATTACATAGTTTCGCTTGCTTCAATTGAGTTCAAAATAGAGGGATTAGCATGTATAGCGAACATGTGTAGTTTAACAGTACATGTATTTGAGATAAAAGCATATTTGAAACATTGCACAGCCAAAAATGCGCACTGTGTGTTGCATGATGTGCCTGAATATGAATAAAAAATGTCATAGCTTCTTTTTTAAACGACTTTTACCTATGCATTTCCAATATCTTTCCCTGCTTGGGGTCCTATCCTTGCTTTTCTCCAGCTCAAATATATCGTGAAACGAACACAGTGGGCCTGTGGTTTAATTAATCCAGGGCGAAAGATGTCGTTTTATGAATTATATACTCACTTTTACTGAAAACTCAATTTTAATTAAATACTTTGATACGTGCAGCCTAATACCATGGAAACGTTGGTGGTGGGTGTCAAGTGTTTTCCCAAATATTTTATTTCCAGCGTTTCCATGTATACACGTTATAAACAGGCTATTACTTGGTTAGTAAACCAGAAACGTTTACGTTTGTCTGTAAAAGTTTCAGTTTGCTAAAGTTTCATCGTGCATTTAATTCCAGCAAAAGTAGTGAAAAACGTTAGAAATAATGTGGACAAAGCGAACGTATTCTCGGAACAATTCCGGAGCAAATTGATATGAAATCAACTTAATCGAATTACCCTTTGTCTTAACTTAATTTAAGGTTTCGTAAAGTAAACATTCTATCGTGATGGAAATTAATATTGAGCAGATACTGTGTGCTGTACGATGAGCCTAATGCTTGGAATTAAGAGGTTTGTTATCGAAGCTCGTATGTATATAATTCCAAGCTCTAGAATACGGCTTCATACATTAATTTTTAAAATACGAGTAAATATGTTTCCCCGAATTAAAACGGCAGCCAGAGTTGACACCTAATTCAAATTTCTTATACGAGAATCTCATTTACCATTCAACATGAAGCTGGAGAAAAAAATATGCATTGCAAGGACATTTTTATTAAACTTTAACATTCTTTATAGACATTGTACAATAAATGCAAATAAAATTCTTCAGCGTAAACAGAAAAAGATAAACTTGTGCATTTTCAATGCATATGCAACATTCAGATAAAAAAACTGAATTTTGTTTTCAAACTCATAATTGCGCTTTATATTGACATAATGAATTTTCATATCACTAACCATCCATCGGCTATTTAGTCGATAAGTAAACAGATGTAACGAAAGAAATAAGTTTTTTTTTTTAAATTTGAGAAGAGATCTTTGAAACATAAATTTCATTTCAACTGAGAGATATCCACGTGCATCCATATAACAAAGTTTTCCATGAAAAGTCCCTCAAGATATAATGTAATGAAACGATGTATTACCGAAAATTTCCCTGGTGAATTAATGTTGATTTGAAATAGTCCTATATAAAATGGTGTATGTATCCTTATGTCAGTATCATTAGGCATAAACTAGACAACTGTCGTTGCCTTAACCTGAAAATATATAACCTATGCTGTCTTACTGAAAATTATTAAAACTGTACATTTCATACAGTCATAAAAATTGCTTATGCGGAAATCTGTCAACGACAATGCATAATTCAAAAGATATAAATTAGATGTCGCTTTATATACGTGTATAAAACAAACTCGCTTACAAATACTGTTTGATCCTAACAAATAGAGAAAAATGAAATGAATTTTTGCCTTTATTTGGGAAACTTTGATTTAACACAACTTTCGACGTTGAAATTAAATGAAGTCGAATTTGGATAAGTGGAAGCCTGAAGACATTTTAATAATCATTGCATTACGTGTTCAACTTTTAAAAGGCGGTGTACCGTAATGCATTTTCAAAGAAGTGAAACCAGTTCCTGTAAACTATTATAATGAAATTTAAAGAAATTCCAATTAGCACGAATTCATCATTGAAACATATGTATGTACTTCAAATACATTGGGATATAAAAAATCTCTTCAAAGTTGTTTTTAAACCATGTTATTTTAACTAGAAATCGCACGATATCTGATTAGTTAAATATTTTAGATATTACCTATAAAAATGCTTGATGAAACCAATTTTATGAATTTTCAATTTATCCACTATCTTTCTAATTGATGCCGCGTGTTTATTTCTTTAATTACGTCGCAGCGCCTTGCATTAAAGTCAACAACTCTTCGCATAGTCCTAATTTGCATATAATACCTTTGTGAATACAAGCAAATTGTCAAGTCTTAATGAAGCGCTTAACCTTGTTAATTTATATTCTGCGTATGGCCAATTTCGTTTTGGGTAATGTTTCACTCCCGTGAGGAACCATTATAAAGATAGGATTTATTCAAATCATTATTTCCTTTTGATCCAGAATAAAAAAACACAAATTTCAAAGAATAACTGAATCATTGAAGTATTCCCAAATGTTACTTGAGTGAGAACATTTAATTGGATCCTATTAATTTGTATTTCTGATATATTTTTTTAAACAGAAACTCGAATTGTTTCCATTTGTACATCAATTCCCTAATTTGGAAAATGGCTCGCAGTTGATTAAAGCAATAGCTCGAAGCTATTTAATTTAATTTACAGGTCTTGAACATGTCTTTGACAAAATGTCAATCGCTAAGAAATGAACTTCTGTTTTTGTTGGTGCAGCGCATGCTGTATAATGGGTCCATTGGATGCTACTGTAGTTTATTAACCCCACATGAGCAAGAACTGAATATATTACATAGACCTCTGTAGTAAGACTCAATATCCGAAATGCACTTTACTTTTTAAAGCATAATTTCTAATTTACTAATTATCCCTAATTATAGATCAACCAATATGGGGCTTGGTAAACTTTTAGATTATTTAACAAGTTAACTTTCCCAAGATTTCAAACAATATTAATATAATTCCAAACAATACATATATAGAAACACGTGCATCTTACATTGAAGAAATTATGATAAACCTTAATAAATTGAATCAATTAATCTGTTATTGAATAAATAATTGTAAAGGGCCTTCACATAATTTTTTCATAAATTTATTTTCAGTTTATTTCCGTAATCGCACTAAAATATCTTAACATTTGTAAGAATGTATTCCAAATTTGCGTTACATAGAACAAATGTAAACAGAAAAAAGTGCCCAAATGAACACCATATAAACACCACGGTTTATGTGCTACATACAGTTATATTGAATTTTAGGTCGAAAAGCTGCAGCCACTTAGTTAGAGATGCACTGCAATGCCCTGATGGTTAATTTCATTAAATAATTATGCTTTTGCATAACAATAAT
This sequence comes from Julus scandinavius, assembly GCA_034696685.1. NCBI lineage: Eukaryota > Metazoa > Arthropoda > Diplopoda > Julida > Julidae > Julus > Julus scandinavius. The sequence goes on along the minus strand of JAQGAE010002614.1, from coordinate 1,237 downwards.
GTAGTAAATTTTCTCACCTAATGTAGCTAGAAGTCATATGTATACATATATTATTGGGTGGAATGAATTGTTAGTAGGCAAAACATGGTAAAACAAGGGTAAAGTATATTAATTTTAGTTAGTACATTCATGCAAATACTTCGTCCGTCGTGAAAATCGAATAATAGCATTCAGCATTTCGGTCAATCAGCAGACAACAATGTGACTTGAAAAGCATGTGACCAATTTTAATAGAGCATCCACTTATGTTGTCAGATTGTGTACAGATGCCCTAGCATTTACGTCAGTTTTTTGTTTTGTTGCCTATTACCCGTTTTGTTAAAGTAATGACAAAATTGTCCACCGTTATTGACATGCAACTGCAATTCAATCGCGTTATAATGGAGAAATGTGAGATACCTTTAGATGATAGAGCCAAGGCTAGTTTTCCATTAAAAGGTTTCGCTGAATCGTTTTTCGATAAGGTGTTTCATTTATTCGAGTGTTCTTGGGACATGTTTGCTCGCAATATTTTTCTTTTATCTTGTTTTATTTCTGGGCAATCGTACATTGGATATAAGGTTACCAAGCTCTTCAAACTAAGCCTGCATCCTGCAGGCAAATGCCAAACCGATATATTTCCAATTTTTACAAGGTCCATTACTAAGCAAGTAGCATGGTTTTTGTTTCATAGTCTTTTTTACTTATTTAAGTATTGATGATTTTGACTCAGCCATACAGTACTTAAAAACATATAAAATGGAACTACATTTTCATATAAAAATATATCCTTGCACGCATTATATTTTTGTACTATTTATAGACAGATGCAAAGCACTCCTGTGATCTTCCACTGTGTTTTAGAAATGTTTACAGACCAATGTAGTTTTTATTTAAAAAATCAATGAATAACTGATACAAGGTGCTGAAACCTTGTTAAGTGAGTATCGCCCTAGCAAAATATTTGATTCATTCCACCAAGTTCATCTATTGATGAAATTATAAAACCTCTAAATATTGAACAGACGTCAATGTAACTACACTTGTGCCAATCCTAAGCAACCGCTAGATGGCGTCACATACGTGACATTTGAAGATTTGAATCGCAAACCTGCAACCATCACTAAATTTACATATGAACATGGGCGCCCGCAGAAAATTTTCTAGGGGGGAGCAAAAAATTTTTAGTAATGTAACGTTTTATTAATTATAACTTTTTTGTCTATTTTTTCCAAAAAAATTTTTTACTCAATTAATC
>JAQGAE010002613.1:0-17155 GCA_034696685.1 Julus scandinavius | reverse complement strand
TTGATTATGAAACATGTTATAAGCATCCATAGCATGAACAAGGTGGTGGGGTGAATATAAATTTTACATACTGTATGAAGAAATTAACCCAATGAACAATAGAACTGTTATAGATAATGGAATGTACCGTAAGTAGAGGCTAGAAGCATATAAAATGATAGAGAATAGAATTATAGACATTCGAAAAGAATTTGAATAGAATTATATAATGAAGATAAATGAGGCAAGATAAATGAAAGATGGGAATAAAAATAAATGAAAATTGGAATGCAATTAAATGGAATGTTTTTAGAAATGATAGCCAGTGAGTAAATATGTATAATGCAACTTAAGAGTGCACTGAAATGGTCAAAGAAGGCCTAAAGAGAACATAAAGGGCGGATGGGGAGAGGGCAAGGGATGAGTGCTGACCACAGGTGAGGTGTGAAAAAGAGGGGGAGAAATCTTATAACAAATTTCAGCTCCAAAATGTGAATTAAATAAGTGATTCAACAATTGTCTGTAGTGGTGCATATAATAGACAGACACAAGAATGGTTTGCATTAGAGAGAAGAGGGTATCCACAGCTTTCCGTGGATACCAAGATCAACGCTGTAGTCCCAGTAGTTTTCATAAAACCCTAATTAAAGTTATAGGACGGATCAATGGGGGTAAGAGACGCGGAAAACGCCACAACTTCCAGAATAATCATCCGAACTGCACGAGACAAGAGGCGGAGGAGGAGATCCATGGGCATCCGTGCATACGAAATTTAGTGAACTGGGTGAAGCATAACCGATATGGTAGGAGTCCGAACCGCCAAAAACAAGATTCAGCCTCTAGGGCCTCTGGCGTGGATTTGGGGCCCAATAATTTCCCAAAAACGGCAGATTAACTCACACATTAATGCGGATGGTAGGCCAGAACCGCGGCAGTCGAATGGAGATGAAATGTCAGGTGAAGCATTAGAGTTGCCCAAACAGTAGCTCCCGAAGGGGTGACAAAGATGACCGGGGTCAGGCAGAAAAGTTAGCCGAGGTGAGGGCACTGGACAGAGGGAAACGAGGGGGGATTATCCCATGCTCACGAGCAGAGGGGAAACACAACCAAACACTACAGCAAACCAGCATGTCATTCACTAATGATGTAATTAGTTTCTTCACGCCAAGGAAAGACTGCCTCACTCTGCTATTTTGTGACAATGCAAGCGGTGATTTGAAAATTAAACCATTCATCTAGTTAGATTAACATATTTGGGCAATTATGAAATCATAATCTACATCTTGTCCTTAAAATAAATTGTCGTACAGCTTATAATATGGACACTTTGAAAACTATGAAAACCAACTATTGGCAACTGCACTAGGCGAAAACGTTGGCCAAATGTTTAATGCCAACATAAAACTGATGATTGCAAATGCACCAGACGAAAATGTTGGCCAAACGTATAATGCCAACATGAAACTGACGATTGGCAAATGCACCAGATGAAAATTTTGACCAAACCTTTCAAGCCAGCACCACACATGTGGCATTTTTCAAGTACTTTGTCAAATGTCCTATGTCTGTATCGGGCATTTGCCTATTTGGCCAACACTTGGCTTGTCCCACCTGAAGTCGGTATTTATCGCACATCAAAGTGGGCCAATGTTTGCAAAGCGAAACACTCACTTACCTTGTACTTAGCAATTACACACGTGTGTAGCAGTGAACTGGTCATTTTGAAAGTACTTTGGCAAAAGGCAAATATATGCCTGTTGCCAAATGTCGCATGTGTGGCGCCACCATAATGCCAACATATAACTGACGATTATCAAATGCACCAGACGAAAATGTTGGCCAAACGTTTAATGCCAACATACAAGGGCGAGTCAAATGAAAGTGAGCCAACCCACCTCACGTGAAAATGTTTCGGTCCATTATATGCAACTCATGTGAATAGCAAAGAGACAGCTCTCATTTACGAAAGTGATACGTTGTTGTGAGGATAACAGTTTTTTAATGCTCTCAAACAAGGGGTTGAAAACTGGTCCTGCTCATTATAGACACTTTAAAAGAGGAACAGCGTGGTGTTCTAATTATACAATTCTTCAATTATTGAGTATATTAAAAAAGCGAATCTAAGTTGAAAGATGTACCACAATTTAAAACTGCTTCGAACATGGCTTTTTGTCTGGCTCTCACTGGTGAAAAAAACAATAGAGATTTCTATTGTTTTCTATTGTTATTTGGAACGTTGTTTTCTATTGGTCAGTCAATACAGATAAACCATATAAGTCAATAGAAGTCAATACAGGAACCATAGAAAATAATTAAAATCAATAGTGTCCAAATAACAATAGAAACCAATAGAAATCTCTATTTGTTTCTATTGTTTTTTTCACCAAGGCTCACAGGTAGAATGATGTCCCTATTGATGCTACAACCAAACAGCATGTTTTTTTACATTTGTGGAAAGCTACTTGTTGAACTGAAAGGCACATTTTTAATTGTGATTCAATTTTTATAATAAGTTGGAGAATTCAAGAATTATATGAGAAAAGGTATGATAGAGCATACATACATAACTTTACACATTGGGACAATATAATTTTGCATGTAAGTTATTCTGCTAAATAACGGATTGCCAAACAAAATCATTCAGTGTAATATGTGCTGCAATCCACCTTAAAACACTTTATTAATGCTTTACAGAAATCACAAAAAGTGTTGGACAAAGATTCACAATGATCTGTTATGGTGCAGATTATACCTTAATTAAGTATCAAATGAATGAAATGATACCTTTATTTATGGTTTAAGTATGGTATTGTATATGTTTCTATTGACCTCATTTTTAGCAGAAAATGTGCTGAAAGTGTACAAAAATTGAACGTTTTATGAAATAGATTAAAAAACATGTGCATCATCAAATGAAAATTGTCCAATCATGTTAATCTAACTAGATAAAGAGTTTAGATGCATATATTTAATAAAATTTCAATTTTAATGAAGATTTTTTTGTGCAACTATAAACAATACGTTCATCCTGCATACTTTTTTATATAACTGCAAGTTGAAAAAGAATAAATTTAACTGTTGCTATATCTTGATACTATGGCAACACCAAATGGAACTTTAGACCTGCATAACTTGAAAAAGATGGTCTGGATACCAAATTAGGGGAACCCAAACCATACACGATCTTTAATTAGGCCCTGATATATTATACCTAATTAATCCTAGTACATGTTTCTAGGAGTGTTAAAAAACACTGGTACTGACCAGCAACCTCCATGATGCAATACCACCAAATTGATCTGGCCTGTTCGTTGCGTTTGTCAGTTAAAGCCCACATCGGCATTCTCGGTAACAAGCGAACCCTTGCCCTCATCATCTAGAGCGACCACTCACAGAAATTGAGCTCGACTTTTGATTTGGTTTATCTTTAATTTAATTTTCTTTGAACTTGTTTTTCTTTGATTTTGTTCTTTCGAACTTAACTAAATTCACGGCTCAACTGCCCCCTCTCCATACACCGCATCCTCCCATCATGGAGGACTAAATTCTCATTAAAAATACCACCAAATCATGACTAGCCCCTCCTCTCCTCTGTTCTGTATACTGCTAAAGGAGAAGTTAGGGAGCGGGGGTGGGGGAGTTGAGTACTGTTCAGTATACTGCTTAAGGAATAGGTAAAAGAAGGTAAGGGGTTGAAATAATACCCTCACTAAAGTGGAAGAACGGATGGTACATTCCTTCTTGCCAATTCCCATTGTGCTCCCAAAAAATTACAAAGACGTAATGTTTGTTTGTTTGGTTGATTTTTAACTTTGGCCTATTTCTGCAACAAGAGGGCTAAACACCAACACCAGGGGATGAGCCTGCAACCCCTACCTGGGAATTTAGCCTGCGAGGGGGGACTTCCACCCCCTCTCGAGGAGTCTTTAAGGTGCTACAATCAACACCAGACCTCGGTTTAAACTCATCCGAAACAGCCGCCACTTACGGAATTTCTCCCATCTGTAAAATTCCCACCGACCTCGACCTGGGAGCGAACCCAGCATCTTAGGATGGAGAGGCAAGCACGTAACCCACTCGACCGCCGTTATCGGCAATGACAATGTAACTGTAGGAGATTTTGTGAGGGAGTCACCGATTCCAACTTCTGTTAGTGTTTGTTTGTTGGATTTTTAATGTTGGCCTATTTCTGCAACACAAAGGGGTAAACACCAATGCCAGGGGATGGGCCTTCAACACCTACCTGGAAATTTAGCCTACGAGGGGGACTTCCATTCCCTCTCGAGGAATCTTTAACGTGCAACAATCAACACGGGACCTCGGTTTAAACTCTCATCCGAAAGAGCCGCCAGTTTTGGGAATTTCTCCGATCCGTAAAATTCCCACCGACCTCGACCTGGGAGCGACCCAAGCATCTTAGGATCGAGAGCCAAGCACATAACCCACTCGGCCGCCGGCATCGGCAATTCTGTTAGTGTGCTCCCCTACAGGATCTTTCATGATTACTGCGTTGTGGCATTTTCTCATCGGAAAATGATGCTGTTAGGATACAGCAATCCAATAAAGTTCATAGTGCATAGAAGGAAAAATTGAAAGTTTGGCGCCTTTTCTATAGGCCCTGTGAGCTATGGCACTTTTAGTTTCACTGATGTGACTAATTGTCGTGAGTCCACTCGTTTAAGTACCTTTAGCTTGAGAAGTGTAAGGGAGGACGAAGAAGACAGTTTGTCGACTACGTCCGAGATTATTGGAGTTCAGCTTTCTTAAGGCCGAACCAGTTTGAAAATGCTAATCGGAGATAACACGAGGGAAGGAGGCCTTAGAGAGTGATAGAGAGTATGAGATGTAGACTTAGATCTGGAAACAAGTAAAAAGTGAGTCCTTTTATGTGAATTTTTAGCAGTCTTTTATTGTACATGTCAGTGACATTTACAGGCACAGACAGGAGCAGTCACTCTTGCTGCCAATTCCATAAGTAAGTTGTCTCTCTGTGTCCCTTTTGTTCTTATTTTGGTCACTCGGGGTTGGTAATAATGTTAAATTATTTTTGGCATAAATATTTCTTTATATAGACTTTTATAACAATCAACAACAACTTATACATAAAAGTGGATGAACAATAAATAAATCTAAAAATTTTGTTGTCAAAAGTTAGCCAATATTACATAATACTACATGCAGGTTCACAAAAGCGCATTGGAACGTGACACATGTCATTGGCACTGAGACATTCCCAGCAGGGAAAGAATTGAAGTGATTTCTGCCAAGCCAGTGCTCCCTTATATGTGAAAAAAGAAGCACCAGTTATCCTTGAAAACTCAACAAAAATGTGATTATGCAAACATTCAGCAAAAATGCAATCATGCAAATTACAATATTTTGTGCAATACGCGATATTCAGCTCAAGGCCCTTGTAAACCTGTCAAGAATGCAATTTATGAAAATTATATAATGTTATGCAATACCCAAATCGGACATCGGTGTGACCCCAAAAATGGAGGTCACATCTCTGTCTATCATGGATTTTGGGAGACCTTTTATACGGTTTACTAGGGACCCATGTCATCAGAGCTGTCCACTAGGAAGTTAGCGGTCAAGAAGCAGTGCTGGATGTAGTTGCCACTGGAATGCGCTTCTTGTGCTAATTAGCTGCGAGGTAGTTTGCTACTGTTATAATTTTAATCCCTATTGCTCGAATAGCTTTGTGTGGATTAATAACTTTCAATATCCGTTTCCCATTTGGGCGTAAAAATAGTTCGGCACCATGAGGCTTAGGCCGAATTTAGGCTTAGTCCGAACAAGGGTTAGTGCTAGCGTATGCTAGGCTTAAAGGGAAGATCTAAGGTGGTACGCTTCATAACCCCCTAATGATTCTGAAACTTTCAGTTGAGAGACATTCAGGTTTTAAGTGGACCTACACAATTTCGAATGCAAAAATAACACTACCTAAGAGAGAGAGACTGCACTTGGAAAATACAAAAATTATGTTTTCGCGACAATTTTAACACAAAATAATACTTTAATTTATGGTTTGGACTTCTGGTTCGATAATAAGTAGCAATCGTCCTTTTTTGACTCGTTAGAGCATGGTGTCGAGGATGTCCATGTCGTAGTTCGTTATGATGCAAGTTGGTTCTCCAAGTGGGGTCTTGAGTCGTCTTGGTTGTGGTATTTGGAAGGCACTATCCCAGTGAGTAATGCACGATTCATATCTGCCATGATGACAGCAGTAGTGGCAGCACTCTTTCCCGTTAAGAGGTCGGCCAAACGTCTTTAGGATCTTCCAAGCCTTGTAGTCCCGATATTCTGGTTTTGGATAGATATACGTGGACGCAATTGTCATGGCCTTTAAACAATGATCTCTGAACATTTGTCCAGTTTTAGTGGGAGTGCGGTTTACCGCTGTACTTCGAGATGTGCGTCCAGGAGCGTCCAGTTCGATTCGTAAACTCATGATACTCGATGTGTTGCAATTTTCTGGTCAGCGGATGACATCTTTTTGGGACAAGTAATTGGTTTACGACGAGTAGGCGGTTTTCGGACTACCTTGCTGGCTACTGGAGGTCGACGTTTGGGCGATCTTGCCACGATGGCGGACTTTAAACGCTTATCGTATTTCCTCGATAGAAAGCCTGCCTTGAAATTAAGCCGGGCAAATGGAGGACGTGAATATAAATATGCCGGCCTCGATAATTAGCTGGGCCAAACTTGGCATATGAAAGTAAACAAGCCGGGTCATTAAGCATGTGAAAGTAAATATACGCCTCCCATAAGCGTAGCGTGGAAAAGCGGGGGTTTTCCCGGGCCACCAGAACTTCGCCGCTCCCAAATTTTAATGAAGCATAGCACCTAAGGGGGCGCTTGCCAAAGGCCCTATGCTATGCTAGTGAGTATGCTTTTGGGAGTTTAGAAGCAAGACTGCCTCCATACCTGACTTTTGAAGGATGGCCCCTTTCAGTGGCAGACTCATTCAATGTGGAGCTGAAGTTTGCAGCCATTGAGCATGCGAAGTCGCATTCTGGAGAAGCAGCAGCCAGGAAGTTCAAAGTGCATCCGGCGCAGATTAGGGAATGGAGAAAGCAAGAATCCAAACTGGTAGCTCTGTCTACAAGTGTGAAAAGAAGGACCGAAAGAGAAAGCATGTGACTTGTGGTTTGACGGGACCCTGTGTGTAAGCTCATGGAGGCCATTATATTTAACTGGGTTCTTGACCAAAGAAGAAACGGTTATCGCGCGTCACGACAAATGATAATGGAGAAGGCAAAAGGAGTTTTTCCAGATGTCCCTGGAAACGAGGAAGTCGTTTTCAATGCCAGCCGGGGATGGCTGCAGAATTTCTTTAAACGCCATAGTTTCTCTCTTCGCAGAAGGACCACGTTGGCACAAAAAGGATCCGGAGCAGTTGAATGAGAAGGTGGTATCTTTTGTGAGATACTGTGATTTAAGACGAGTGTTGCTGTAGTTTCCGGCAGATGTACTAAGTACGTACAGCCTGCTGATGTTTCTTGGAACAGACCGTTTAAGGCAAATCTGGCGGAATATTATGATGAGTGGATTGCTGGTGATACTGATAAGCAGTATACACGTGGTGGAGGGAACCTGAAGGCACAGAGCAAGGCTTTAATGATTAAGTGGGTCAAAGACGCTTGGAAATAAATTGGGGAGGATTTGATTGTCAAGTCCTTCAAAGCGTGTGGCATACCGACGGCAGTTGATGGGAATGAGGATGGACTTATCCAATGTCTAGCTCAAGGGAAGCCATGTCATGGGGCTAACGTCAGACTTCACAGGAGTCGTGCTACCTCATGTCATCTCCAGCTACCCGTTGGTCCAGATGAAGAAGATGAGGCGAATAAGGCGTTCATGGACATGAGTGACAATGAGGAGGAAAGTGCTGCTGAACAGAGTGAAGACATAGACAACGAAGACGACTCTGACGACGATTAGGTATTTAGTAGTTATTTCATTCAATTTCATAATTGTGAGGACAAAAAATAAAATCATAGAATCATTCATTCATTATTTACCATATGCGTAATTGTGAAGCTTCACGGATACGAGCATAACATTGGTATTCGGTTTTCGTAGTAAACGGTTTTGATTAAATAAGCTTGCCTCGAAAGTAAGCCGGGTCAAATTAGGGGCCGGGCTATTACCGAGGCTATTACTCCGGTGTTGACTCCTGGAGGACTGTTGGGCTGGGCTTCTTGGTCTCCCATGACGATCTTAGGAAGGCTTTTTGGAGAGCTTGGGACTTCCTTGATGTAGGTCAGGGAGATCTAGATGGTGTTGATGGCAGCGAGGAAAGTTCTTCGAGCTCTTCTGTTGCGGAGGACGTGGGACTTGGTGGATCCTGCTGGTGAACAATATCTCGAGCCTCTTCTGGCAAGATGTTGCATTTAAGCACGTTGTCAACAGCCTTTTGATCACGTGCTGTGATTTGCACCATAAGTTAGCGGTTCTTGAGGACGCTAGCTGAGCGTTCAGCATTTGCTGGAGTCCTGAAAAATGCAATTTCATTCAAGAGTTGCTGGATGAGGTTGGAAGACTCCAAGTGTCTTAATTGCAGTTTCATGTGCTTATCCTTGAGGACATGGTACTTGGCTTCGATCTTTTGTCAAACAGCCATCTCACTTTGGAGTTTATTAAAGTTCAGGTGACGGCTTTGGTCAGCAACAACGTATGCCTCCATTAGTTTGGTATATCCAACCATGTAATTTGGTGGTTGATCACCAGTGGTATACTGGCCGAGCACTGAGAATGCAGCTTCATAGGTCGAGGTCAGACCTCGGACTGTCCTCACGATGTTGTCGAAGGTTGATGGAGAATCACCGACTCATGGCAATAAGGCCAATATCGTGTCAGCGTTAGTCCGGCGGTGGTGCACTGACGTGTCGCGTCAAGTAAAGCCAAAGTTCGGGCTTCTCCCGAAAGTTTGTGGTTGTCCGAAGTTGGCCGTTGAAGGTGCTGGTTAGCACTGAATCAAGAACTCTTCCAGTTCACCCTTGTCAATACTTATATCTGAGTGCCGATGATAACTAGACTATTTGCCAACAATTCATCTAAGTCCGAAGTACGTTTGGCCATGGTACTTTAAGAAAAAACGCGAAAACTCGGGAAATCTTGATCATTGAAAACACACGTGCCCGAAAGAAACGTGGAAGACGAGAGGACGAGTTGAAGTTCGCGGGAGCTTAAATAAGCTAGGAGGTCAGTAGGCGTGATGATCAAATTAATCAACGACCTATTGAGGACGCGCTGGGTCACTTCTATTTGGATCTTTAAATTTAAATTTATAGGGGTGCAAGTACCAGTTGGATGGTATGGGACGGTTATTCAAAGCATGTTAATTGCTTCCTGGATCGCAGTTCAAACTTGGCCAATATATCCATACAATTACTCCATGTTTCTTTGGACTTCGTCGTTCTTGTAAAAGTTCGGATAAATTACATCCACGAACTTTTGTTCCATGAAAGCATCCCAACTCTTTTACAATAAATAGCTTTCAGCTCGGCAAACTTTGAACGTCGTTGTACGTTCGGCATTGTCCTGATTCAGACTTTCGATTTCTAATTTTTTAATATCTCTTAAATCTGAGAGAGTCGGACATTATTGAACATAATCTCGTTCATTTTGATTGATGATGTCTTGTTGATGGTCTTGCCTCTGTAAATTGCCATACAGTGGTGATCAAATCAGACCCATATTCATCGATTTACAATCCCATTTCGTGGGATACATCTTGAATTATGATGTTGTTAACTCAGTTTAGGTGACTTAGAAGCATGACCTGATCTTGTATGCGCATTACACTCATACTTGGCTTCACATGGTCCTTTTTGATTACCTCAGACTTATTCTTGGCAGGTCTTCTGCGTTTTTTCACACATTTTGGAAACTGTTGGCGATGCGCTGGGTCATGTCCATTTGGACATCAAAATTTAAATTTAAAGTGGTGCAGGCTCCTGTTGGATGGGACAGTTATACGAAGCATGTTAAATGCTTCCTGGTTCGAAGTTCAAACTTGCCAACATATTCTTACAATAATTCCATGTCCGTTTGGACTTCATCATTATTGTAGAAGTTCGGATAAATTACATTACGGACTTTTGGGCAATGGAAGGGTCGCAACCCTTTTCCAATAAATAGTTTGCAGCTCGGTAAACTTTGATCATTGTAGTTCATTCTTCATTGTCCTGATTCGGACTATCTGCATTTAACTTTTTTATATCTCTAAAATGTGAGATAGTTAGACATCTTTGAACATAATCTAAATCATTTTGATCTTTGATGTCTTGTCGGTGGACAGGCTTCTGTAAATTGCCATACAGTGGTGATTAAGTCCGATCCATATTCGTTAATTAATAGTTCCATTTAATGGGACACATCTTTAACTAAGATGTTCTTAAATTTCAGTTGGCTTAGAAGCTCGACCTGACCTAGTACACGTTATCACGATCGTACTTGGTTTCACGAGGTCCTTTTTGGACACCACTAACTTATTCTTGGCAGGTCTTCCGTGCTTTTTCATACCCTTTGGAATTTGACAAGCATCAGTATTAGATACTGGGCACACAGATTGCGTGGAGGATAAGTCTGAACTTCTCTTCGGTCTTCGTCGAGACTAAGTTCAAACATGTAAAATAGTATGGGATTGTAAATTCCAAACATCTTTGATCGCAAATAATTCCACACATCATAAGTTGTGGGAGAGATGATTTTATGGATTGTGTAAATCCCATCTCTTTTGGGAGTTAACTTGGAAGTAAAACCCTTGTGTGCAAAACTGTTAATGAGAGGTGAGCCACACTTTATCACCGACTTGAAAGTCTGGGGTGATAGATCGAAGATTGTTTAATTCTTCGGTCATCCTGCGCTTGTTTGAGCTCATCTCAGCACCGTACATTGCAGAACGCATGTTCTGGCTTGTTGCCTTAAGACAGGCCAGTAATACCACTTTTATATTCTGTGCATGATGGTTCCATTTAAGGTATCTTTGCTGTAACACAAGCTTGAACCATTAGTTTGGGGTCCTCGTCTATCGCAGGATCTGTTTCAATAGACGACTCCATTAGCCAGGGAGTATTGATGAATGTTGGATCTTCTGTATCACCTGGGTCATCTTCGGCTTCTATGGCTTGGATGATGTGATAGCATCGTTAGTCTAAGAGTTTTATTTCACGAAACTTCTGCCGTGATAGGCTGTTCGTTTACGAGAAAATGGTGAATCACTACCACAGGATCAGATTGAACTGAGGTATCAAGGGATGTATTGACATCAAAGGCAAACTGCCTTGGTCTTAATGATTTGTCTCAGGGAAGCATGATCGGTATAAACGTTGAAGGTCAACCCATCAATATAGTCATAGAACTTCTAAACTGCCCTGATTACTGCTAGGGCTTCTTTCTCAGTTGGAGAATAGTTCGTATGAGCCGAGTTGAAAGACTTGAAGGCATATTCTACCACTGAAGTCTTCGCCATCACCTTGTCTGAGCACTGCTCCCATGGCTTCATTGCTTGCATTCGTATTGATGGAAACTCTAGTCACAGAGGGCTGATCCAGTCTTGGGGCTGTACCCAGGCGATGCTTTAATTTGTCTACTGCCTGTTTGCAGGCGTCTGAGAAGACAAATGGCAAATTGTTAGTCCTTTTTGCATAGTTTATGCAAAGGAGTTGCAATGGTAGATAAGTCCGGTATGAACTTGTCAAACCATTTGCATGAGGCTAGGAATAACTTAAGCTGCTTGATATTTTTCGGGTAGTCCAAGTTTGTGATGGCTACTACCTTATCAGGATTAGGACTTATTCCTTGGCTGCACAAAATATGTCCGAGGAAGAGAAGTCTTTTCATGAATAAACTGCACTTTTGTCTCTTAAATCCAAAATTCATCTATCCAAACTAATTGAAGACTGTCTAAATCCAGAATGTGATCTTCTACATTATCACTACCAATGTAGAGATCTTGGTAGGCAGAGATAAGCACATTGGTTATCATTTTAAGAATTTCATCCACAACCCACAGACAGTGGGCTGCAGTTTTGAGCTCTCATTGGCATTCTTGTATAACTATACGTGCCAAATGGTGTGATAGTCGTGAACAACTGTTGGCAATCCTTATGGATTGGAATTTGCCAGTAGCAGTAGGTTAAATCAAGGGACTACATGTACAACTAACTTGATCTTGATTTCTGGCATAAGATCCTTGATCTTGGGAAGTAGATGTCTGGTATGGGTGACTGCATTAAGTGCACGGAAGTCCGTGATTCACTGGAACTACCAGGTTTGGGTATTAGCAAGGAAAGTGCTGCCCATGGAGAAAAGGAAGGTATTATGTACCCTTTCTCTATAAGGTCGTGGACATTTTCTTGAAGAATCCTTTTCTTCATCGGTGTGACAGTATATGCCACAACTGATGATAAAGTTGCATCGGGCTTCACTTCGATTTTCTGTGCAGGGACGTCTGCTGCTTCTGTTGGCTCTTCAAAAATTCCTCAAAGGCTTTCCAATTGCCAATTGACTATTTGGAGCTTCATCACTTTGAAGAGTGAGGTCTTGCAAGTTCTCAGGAACACGTATGTGGTTCACTTGAAAAGTTTCTTTAAGAGATTCTAAGCTGGTGTTTGGAATAACTTTTTGGATCTTGCTACCAGGTCAATAGGGGCTTCAGGCTTAATGTGTTGAACGACAGGGGTTTGAATTGCCATTGGATTTTAGCCAAGTCAATTAAAATCTCGGCCTGTCTTAGGAAATCCATCCCAAGTACGTTGATCCACTGATCATATGAGAAGATAATTGTGTTCTGACAAAAGGTTCGACCTTCTAGTTCAATTTTGACCGTGGCGAGTAGCGCCATAGTTATTTTAAACTTGGTTTGCAAGTTGTACACTTTCTCTGCAATTAGTCATTGGATGCTTTTGACTATGCAATTGTTCTAGGAGTGGTTTTTCCTCCAAGTGAGATGTTTGCTCCAAGATCAAGTAAGAGTTGATGTTTCACACCTGGCAAGCTACAGTCTACATAGACAAGCATATCTCCTGATTGCGAGGTGGTTATTGCTGCGTTCAGCTGATGTCGGACTAGTAGAACCGCTAGGTTGTTGTTTAAGAACCTGTTTTCACAACCCTTTTGGACAATTGAGTGTGCTTGTACCTTGCTTGCTACACACTCTACAGTTTGGTTGGGGCTCTGGGTCAAGGTTTATGGCTGATATAGCCATCGGATCATCTAATTTCATGTACTGGATCCGATTCTGCTTCACTGGAGCAGTGTTCTACGTAACCGGTGTATTCGGCTTAAGCGCAATTATTTGGGAAGGCTGTGGATTTCCACTTAGGCCTCCTCTCTGATAACGGTTTGAGCTGATTCCGAGTTGACCCTTGATATGTATTTTGATACTGGCTGTGGTTACGTGTTCTATGGTAACTGTGACTTGGTAGGGAACTATTCAATTCAACACAGTACCCAACAGTCAGAACTAAATGCCATATGGTGAAAGAGGAGGGTCGTACCTAATTTCAGGAGAATGCTACTACTTCAGCAGTGACTTAGTCATCATTGTTAAATGGAATTTTAACTAAATCATGAGAATCACCAGGTAGGCTATTCCATATAATCACATGTAAAAAAAGACCAATAGTAAGCATCAGTCTTGGCATGAAGTTCAGTCAAAGGACTGGAGGGATTGTCTACTCCTAGAGTGGTTGTTAGGTGTTAATATATGGGAAACAAGATGGGAATTAAGAGATTAAAATGTTTAAATAACCCCATACATAACTTTTTGCATATGGACTTCATAGTGTCCCAATTTAGAGATTGGAGCATTTCTGTCACACTCACAGTATGCTGATAACTGCCCTTAACAAATCTGGCTGACCTACGCTGGACCATCTCTATAGCCTGAATATGAACCATCCTGTGAGGTTTCTAAACATGAGCACAATACTCTAACAAAGGGCTTACCAGAGTTGCATAGCCAGTTTCCTTTAGATTTTCTGCACATTCACGAAATACGTGCTGAATAAATCTAATTCGTTAATTCGCTGCACCAACAATTTTCGATCATTTTGACCATTCATTGTCGGATTTGTTGCTCTGCCTAAGTTTGGCCTGCTGTGATCATTCTTGTTGGCATGATGCCATTGTTTCACAGACGTAAGCATGTTTTCCTGCTTAATTGCTAGAACTCTGAAATGTACATGGCCCTTAACCTTTTCGACATCTATAGATCTGAATATAGAAGGGTGTAAAGCCTAATAAATTGTTTGTGCCATCATTACTGGCATGGGTCTGTATGGCATTTTGTGATACTTAGCCATTATGAGTTGAACGAACTCTCGAGTAGATTGAAAAAAGATTCATGAAAAAGGTCTGGATATAATAAAACGAGACCCTTTGTTCTTTCTCTGTTGTCTTTGGGTCTCTGCTTAGGAAGCATGCCCAGGTTACAATATTTTTTAGGAGTTTTGGAAACTCTTTACTTTCAACTGTGAATAAGAAACGTTCATCAAATTAAAAGGCTTCTCAGCTTATTTAATGCAAATCAACAGGATGTCCTCAGAAGTATTTGTGATTCATCACCAATGGACACAGTAAGGAAAAGTTTGTTGAAGTTACCAATCATCCACGCCTACCTGACCTAATCTAACCATTTTTGAAATTGTGCTTTTGCCCGGTCACTCCTTTTCATAATTAAGTCATTAGACTTTATAGTTACGGACATGTACAATTTTGCTTGCCAACTTCTAATCGGATCAAAGGTGTGATTAGCTGTTACTTTTTAAATCATGGTTTACTTGTTCCAGTAATAAAGCTCATCATTTCATTCCGGCATGGAGAAGGATTTTTAGCGAATACAAAACATTTTTCAGTTATATATCGCCATATTGGTAAATCGATAAATTAATAATGTGGGACATCGGATTAAACTCATTTGAAAGAGCATTCACTTAGATAACATGACACCTGCGTAATGAGCAGGCCAGTTTATAGGGGAATGAATGGGGATTGGTACCGAATCACTGATTGATTTTCCAAGAAACATTTGAGTACCACATTGTTAGTCACTTAGGTACTCAGAGTTGGGGGATAGTTGCCTAAGCTTGGAAGGGATGCATCATAGTTGCATTGGTCGTGCTGCTAATAGCACCAGACGACTCATCATATACATGCCGAGGCCGCAGATTACTAAGTGCAAGCTGAGTACAAATTATTTAACATGGCACTTAAGAAATCATTCCACTGGGGGAACAGCCTGGAAGCAATGAGACTTCCGGAGATGTACGGAACAATCCAGGAATCATCTTCCCTTAAAAATTAATGAGGAAGATAAAAGGTCTGGGGATATTCTGGAAATCATTAGGGAGATAACACATTGCAGATTGTTCAGAAATGGGATGAAAAGTTATCAGCCCCAAAAAACCCCAAATGAGGCATCAATGACTCAGGCTCTAGTGGATAAACATTTTCCACCTATGCTGTCTGGCCCAGTTATGCCAGCCTCCGCACCAAGCAAATAGGACCATACATGGTCATGCTGGAGGCACACGAGGATAAAGTTCCGGGAAAGAGGAAAAAAATATAAGGAGAGGCACAGCTTCTCAGAGAGAAGTTGGAAAAGTTGCTGGAGGAAGCTGTCCAGTCGGAGCAGTTCAGGGTTTGGGGTAACACCTGTTCAGCAGAAGCAGTGCGGTCTTCAATATCTAAGTGGTTCAGGGAAACCATTATCGGAAGCTGCAGTTGGGGCCGATACCTGTGGATCAGAGTGCTAGAGGAGTTCCTCCTCATTTGCGTGATCTCCAGGACCACCAGGGATGGTAAGGCAACTGGGTGTTTTATTTTGGAGGGGGATTTAGTTTAGTTAGGTTTTAGGCCCTCAATGTGTAATGCCTGTGTTCTAAACAAACTGTGTGTCAAAATTACCATCTGACTTTGCGTGAGTGCCCTTTTGCAAACGGGAATTTGAAATACTTTAAGGATGCCGACCCAAAACACCTTCGGGAGGAAGATACGCTACTAGCAACCCTTAATTCAACAATTTAATGTGTTAACGCCGGACAACCCTTTTTCAGGTAGGGGTTTGGGGTAACACCTGTTATATAATTATAAGAACACCATATAGCTTAAAGTACATTGCCAATGATTGCAAAGATGGGTATACGTTTTCTTATACATGAAAATGCTGACTATGTTTGCATATGCCAAAAATTTAACTAAAAGTTCAGGCAATGATGATAATGCAATATAGTTATTTTGTTTTACTTACCAGCAATACATCATTTCTTTTATTATGTCTTGTATACTTGAAATCAAAACGCTAACATTCTCAAATGTCATTCCACGGCTATTTGAAAAGAAATAATAACAGTTTAACGTATAGACCAAGTTAGTGTCATTTCAAAATTCATCGTGACCACAAGGAATTCAGCTGGTTTTAACTAAGAATGAAATAAAAAACAACCCTTTCAGAAAGTTAATTGAACTAGGCTGTATTTTAATACAAAAATCTAAATCTAATAAATAGCATACTAAAATTTAAGGAAAAGGAAGTCTAGCTATCTAAATCATTTATTATATCTACAATGAAATAGTATTAACAGTTTTGAATGGGCAACATAACTTATATGCAACTTACCAGTATTCGTGAAAATCAAAAGTAACATAGGTCAGGAAAGGACTGCTGTAATTCAGTATTTGATGAAGATATGCTTCTCCAAGCACTCTTTCCTTGCCAGACTTTTCTACTAGATTTATAATTGTTTGAGTCCCATAAATGGAAAGTTCTTCCTGGAAATGGCTCTCAAAAGCAGCTTTAGTTTCTTCTTCATCTTTCAAAAATAAAAAGTTGTTTCAACTCCTGAGCATGTTGAGGCATCAACGAGCGAAAGTATACAAACCTCGTTCCAGGCGTGGAGGAGGCCGATACTTGTACCCTGGTTGACTCCAGTACACAGGAACCGAACCCCGTACTTGGACAAAACTAAGAGTATGATGATCATACTCAATGATTTGCTCAGTTTCAACATAATTAGCAACCTTCCCAGACTCGTCCACCCCTCTTCGTCGATATCTGGTACCTAAATTAAAACACAGGGTTAGTGTCTAAGGGCTGGTTGCACCAATAAAGGTTAAGCTAAACCTAAGGTTAACCGTGAGTTAACTAGGAAAAACATTGCAC
>JAQGAE010002612.1:0-17161 GCA_034696685.1 Julus scandinavius | reverse complement strand
AAACTAAAGCAAGTTTTGAAAAACATGCTTTTTCAACATGTTTTCAAAAACTCTGCTTTTGCTTTTGCTTTTGGTGCAGTGAAGTCCCACCTTAAGAAAAAAAAAATACAAAATCAAAGATACAAAAACTTAATTTCAATTGCTAGAAAATATAAGACCAGTATGATTGCAGTTTTATGCCGTCCATATAATGTATTTCTAATATATTTTATCGATGTTTAACGAAGATATACTGGCCCATACATGTCCAGCTTATATAATATTTTTCAAGTCCTAAGCTACCGTTTTAAGTAACAACTTTTTTCAAACATGTGTTTTCCGCACGTTTTCCCCCAACTTTATAAGTATTGGTGTTACGAATGGCGGTCAAAAAATCTTGCATATTCGTTTATTATTCGAAAACCAGATGTCGTACAAAAACTCTGAAATAGCCATTTTAAAGAGCAGGAAGTTTTGGGTTTAGGTAACTACATGGCGCCACAATTCATACAGAATTTCGAACAAACTATCAAAAACAAAATGGTGCCTCACTTGAAAGCGTTCACGTGAGAGGAACAACGAAGTATTATTCGTTTTTCAATGTTGAAAGGCTTGAAACGGAGTGAAATTTATAGTGAAATGTTAGGAGTTTCTGGTGCCAAATGTGTTTCACAAAGTACGGTACAGAGGTGGTGTTTAAACTTTAAGAAAGGACGCGAAACTGTAACTGACAAAAAGAGAAGTTTGTGTGGGAAACATTGAACCATCTGCCATACAGTCCCGACCTTTCCCCGAGCGACTTCCATCTCTTTGGTCCACTAAAGGAAGACTCGAATGGTCAAAAATTCCAAACAGACGATGATGTGAAACTTGCGGTTCGGCAATATCTGCATAGCCAATATAACGCATTTTACGAGAGGGGTATAAACAATCTCATCAAACGTTGGGATAAATGCGCCAACAAACTCGGGTCCTACATTGAAAAATAGCAAATTTTCTGCTCATTAAAATGGCTGTTTCAAATTTTTTTGTACGACATCTGGTTTTCGAATAATAAACGAATATGCAACACATTTTGACCGCTCCTCCTATTTTCCGCACGTTTTTACCCCCAAGTTTTACAAGTATTGGTTTCAATTTCTATGGCCCCCCAAAAATGGTTGCGCGACGCCAGCCAGATCCACACATGAGCAATCCATAAATTCCGTGCAAATTACGGAAGCCCCCTGGTGTATTGTTTGCAAATTGATCGATGAGTCAGCCAAGGTAAATGACCACTTTAGCCCATCTCACGCGTGCAACAGGGGAGGAAACGCCCCGTTAATCGATAACTTTCCGATTTATTTTTTGTAACTGGAAATACGAGTAGAGAAAAGTAGAATGCTACCGTTCTTGAGACAGTCTTGCCAAAACCCGAATTGATACAGGCGAAATACAGTACAGGCGAATTTTGCAGATAGTCTAAAAGTCTAAAAAACGTATTTAAGTTAGAATCATTGACGAAATATTTTATTGTTCCGTGCACGCACTTGGAATATTTGATGAATACTTTCGCAAACATTGACGATGCTCTGCTGGAGTGCTAGAATCTTTGATGAAAGCATCTCCTTCGGGAATCTTTGATGAAAGCAACTCCTTCCAGAACCTTTGATGAAAGCATCTCCTTCGAGAATCTTTGATGAAAGCATCTCCTTCGAGAATCTTAGATGAAAGCATCTCCTTCGAGAATCTTTGATGAAAGCATCTCCTTCGGGAATCTTTGATGAAAGCAACTCCTTCGAGAATCTTTGATGAAAGCATCTCCTTCGGAAATCTTTGATGAAAACAACTCCTTCGAGAATCTTTGATGAAAGCATCTCCTTCGAGAGTCTTTGATGAAAGCATCTCCTTCGAGAATCTTTGATGAAAGCGTCTCCTTCGGGAATCTTTGATGAAAGCAACTCCTTCCAGAATCTTTGATGAAAGCATCTCCTTCGAGAATCTTTGATGAAAGCATCTCCTTCGAGAATCTTTGATGAAAGCATCTCCTTCGAGAATCTTTGGTGAAAGCATCTCCTTCGAGAATCTTTGATGAAAGCATCTCCTTCGAGAATCTCTGATGAAAGCATCTCCTTCGAGAATCTTTGATGAAAGCATCTCCTTCGAGAATCTTTGATGAAAGCATCTCCTTCCACAATCTTTGATGAAAGCATCTCCTTCCAGAATCTTTGATGAAAGCATCACCTTCCAGAATCTTTGATGAAAGCATCTTCTTCCAAAATCTTTGATGAAAGCATCTCCTTCCAGAATCTTTGATGAAAGCATCTCATTCCAGAATCTTTGGACTAGAAGCACCGTTTCGATATTTTCATGTATTGCTTGAGTCCATAATGAGGCACCTCTGAAAATGTGGCGTGATTCTTTTTAGAATCATTCATGAAGTCTTAGAAGTCTTGATCCTCGCCGCCATATGACTTTCTTTAAGGGAATCTCTACCAAAACCTTGAATATTACATCGTCGTATATTATTAATATCACGAAATGATTTGTAGGCGAGAGACTCGAGAATCTCTCCTGAATTTTTGATAGTGTTCTAAAGAGTCGCTTGAATCATTGAATAAACATTTATGTAATTCTACAAGAAATCTATGACTAACTTCATAGTCTCTCCAACAGGATTACGCCATCCCATTGCTTAGGAATCTTTAGCGAATCTTTCTAAAATCTTCAACGGCCTTTTTGATTCCGCATCTTTTCAATGATAGGGATTTTCCGCTATCAAATAGGGACATTATAATCCCATTGCGTGGCAACGCTGCCCGCCCGGCTTCTATTTCACGCAATGGCTGCCCTAGACGTTCAGAACACATTTGGCGCTGCAGGTAGGCACGCACTTTTCGCTGTTGTTTCTCTCCTAAATTTTGAGACTGGGTCTTAGGGCACAAACCCGGGATATCCCCTATTTCCCCCACATCTTCTACCCCTCGTAAAACGCAGATTCCACCCCACTTATATTCCAAACATGAAAGATGCTCTCGTGCTGCGGGCAGGCAGAGACAGCGCTCTCGGTCGTTCTTGAGACGCCCTGCCGTTGGCGTGCGAGAGAAATCTCGAGAGCGCTTTCTCGCTATCTCCCCCGAGTACCTCCGCATCATATGGCCTCCGTTGCCATGGCAACGTAGATAAAAGTGGTTTTTATGGGTTAAAAAATCAAATTCGATTTTCCCTTGTAATTTCGTTGCGGTTAACTCCTGCTTAGTGGTTTTCCAGTGGACTCAAGAGATGTAGGGTTACAGGGTTAAAGGTCACGGTGACAGAAGGGCCCACACGCTTGGGACTAGGGCCAGCACGTAGTTATATATCGCCCCATTTTGGGATTCCATTTGCAATGCGTTGCATTGATTAATACAATCGGTGAGGTTGACTATTTTTACTGTGGTTTTCCGCAGTTGTTTCCAGACAAATGCAGGGTACTTCCTCTAAAATTTGGCCAAGATCTTTATTCCTTCCTCTCTTTAAATTACTCCTAACTACACATTGTACAATGTTTAGATTTATAAAATGAATTTGATTGGTGACAGCAATGCGTGTTGTAAATCTCAGAAGTTTTTCATCAGTTTGGAGAAAAAAAAACCCCAATAATTTTGATAATTCGGTTTTGGTGAAAAAAAAAATACTGTATTTTAGAAAGAATTCGAAGTCGAACTCAGTCGAACTCGACAAAATTGGACAAAATTGTTCACTTTTCCTTAAGATGCTGATAAACTACGTCCACCTTATATACGAGGGGCGGTCAAAAAGTTTTGCATATTCGTTTATTATCCGAAAACCAGATGTAGTACAAAAAAAGTGAAATAGCCATTTTAAAGAGTTCATTAAAGGTTTCTTATGCGTTGTTCGACAAGATTTTATTTAACTCGTTGCTTTTCTACTCTTCCTCAGATGGCACTTGATTTCAGCGGCTGAGTTGCCGAACGGCAGTCCGATGTGAGTCCGTGTTGACCTCCCGAGGTGCCCAGCCGAGTGCCCCATGACGACCCCGAAACGCTCCAGCTACCCGTCCCGCCAACTGCGGGGCGGACCTGCTCCCCTGGCCTCCTTCGAGGACCTCAGCGACGAAATCTCCAGTCCCGAAGAGCCGTTGGCGCTCCTGAGCCCGGACGGAGCCGACACGGAGGAGGACACGAAAACGTACAGCGAGGGCGCCACACCGAGTACCCCACGGGTGCTGGCCCAGACGCCTAGCACGCCTCTGGCTTTGGACGACTTCTCTGCAGCCGGCACACCGGACAGTTTCGGCCACGTCGACGTCTTCCCCGACAGTAGCAGCCGTCCGACGACGCCGCTGCCGCCACCGCGCCAAGAATCGGCAGCCTCGCGGGGCAGCCTCTTTTCGCCCCGCGCCTCGCCCCTCTTCGGCCGCCGATCCAAGTCCACCACGCCGGAACCCCTCGACCACCGCACAAGCAACAGCAGCCTAGACGGCACTGCACCCACAGGTCGCACCAAGACAGCGCCTGGAACACCCAGCCCGCGCTCCGCCCGTAAGCTCTTCACCATGTCGTTCTTCAAGCCCCGCGAGGACAGGAGCCCCTCACCCACGTCGTCCCCTAAATCACCACGCCGGACTTCCCCCATGCCGTCACCAAAGTCGCCGCGCCGCACTTCACCTTTTGCGGGGCTGTTCAAGGGAGCCAAGGAGGAGCCGGACGCTACAGCGTCGCCCACCAAGAAGAGGAGCCACTTTCCTTACTTTCTGCGCCCCAAGGATGAGCGACGACCGGCACCGTCCCTGTTGCAGGAACCCGCCTCTCCGGCTGAACCGAGCAAGAAAACACGTGTCTTCGGCAACCTCTTCGCCCGCTCCCACCATAGAGAGGCCAGTGAGAAGACAGCAATGCCACCACAAACCCCAGAAGACGAGGAATGGACGATGGCGCCAGTGGCAGCCCAAGCACTGAAGGCGACTCACTCCCCTAGGGAACCCACCATCCCGTTGCCCCCCATCATCACGGAGCAGGCCGAGGACGTGTCTTGGCTTCCGGTGACGGAAACGTTACTCCCCGTCGAAGACAGCAGCCTGTCGCTCATTCCTCCAGGAAAACACGATGACGTCGGGATTTTCGAGAGCACCCATGACATCCTAGGCGCCCAAGCTGCGGCGCCGTACGACCCGTCGCTTCGGCTCGGACTCAGCCCTTCCACTGATGAGGCGCAAAATGCTGCAGATGTGGCCGTGCCTGTAGCCCAGGACGAATCGGTGCCCACAACCGCCGGGTTGGAATCTCCGGAGTCGGAAGCGGAATTGCCGGAAGCGGATCCCGCCATTCTCAAAGCTGTGCTCAAAGGCAAGGAACTAGAGGCCGAGACGTTGCTGCGGGAGGACTCCTTTGATGGCGAGGAGTTCCCAGCCCCAGACGTGACCGAGGGTAACGACAAAGTGCTGCCCGGTAAGGAAACGTCCCGACACCGCGACAAGCTCGCCGCCTTCCACGTCAATCCGGTCGACCGCCCACGCAGCACGGCACCGGTGAGCTTCGCCTCACTGGAAGCCTACATCAACAAGGTGGCTCAGCCAGGAGCCGCCGCCGAATCCGCCGCCGACAAAGCCAAGCTCAAAGTGGTGCTGCCTGGCGAGGAGTTCGAGCACCGGGAGCGGCAGCCCAAGAAGCCAGTCTACAAGAGCTGGTTTGAGTTCTGCGAGGTGGGACTACAGAGCCCGCGCAGCCGCCGACGCCAGCTCAGCGCCCGGACGCCATCCAGCTTCCCCGAGCGCCAGGATGTGATGGTGCAGTCGGCGGACGAGCGCCGCGCCGAGTCAGTGGACTTGGGAGCCATGTGCGCCTCGGACGCCTGGGCCAGCTTCGAACCTTTGCAGCCGGCAGAAGACTGTCCTTGCGACTGCCACGAAGGGTTGAAGTCCGAATCCAGCAGCCGCAGCAGCAGCAGCTCCCCCGACAACTGCGGCGCCGTGGAACTGAACCCGACGCTGCTAAAGGACGAGGAAGTGGAACCCCTGGTGCAGGCCGAGGACCACACCGACGAGCCGACGGCTGGCTTCCCCCTGGACAACTGCGCAGCCAATGACGTGGACTATGCAACGCACCTGCGCGAAACTCACATTCCTCAAGCGGCAGACTCCAGCGTGCAGTCTTCCATTCGCTCGCTGCCCGACTGCGTGTTCTCGGTGGGCGTCGAACCAGAGGCGCCTCCTTGTTGGGCCAACGGCGTCATGGACCTGTTGGCGTCGCTGCCCTCTCCCAAGCAGGAGCCAGCACGCGTGACCAATGGCAGCGGGCGCCTCCAAGATGTCAGGACAGACTACGAGCCTCAGATTGCCAACCTCGTCGGCAAACAAAACGATGCAGTTTAAGTTGACGAAGATTCACAAACATTCCACTGAGGTAGTCCAGTCGTGTGGGATGTGTTTTCCAGTGACCCTCTTTCCTGCCCTTGTTCTCTACAATACGGACCTCATATCATCGTTGAACTTGCCGCCTGTACATGCCAACCCAAGTTGTTTTTTTCTTCTTTTTTTTCAGATTTTTGACATGGAATGGACAGGTTTAGGTTTGATGACACCCTTTATCTTTCAAGTATATAGAGCTGGACATAAATTGCCAGAGCTCAATTTCCAGGTTTTTACCCATGGACCCTTTGCCAGTTAGGTGTGGAAAGCCGCTTCAGCCCCTCTCAAGCACGGCATGGTCACACTTGGCCGACAATCCATTTAAAATCGCCTTTTAAAATCGGGAAATATGTGCTTGAATTTGTATCACCTCAAAAAGTTAGGAATTATGCTTGAAATTTGTGTAGGGGAGACTGGGGCACAGTGGATACACTTTTTAGAATTCATTTTTTTTTTGGGAAAAATATTTAACTTGTAGCATTTTAAAAGAATAACACAGTAATATACAAGCCTTCAGGATCTGTATATATTTTTTCATCGTTTTAGAGGTATTAGTTTTTTTTTGCTATACGAGATTAAAGTTGGTTGCATAGACTGTCCCACTGTGCCCTATAGTGGGGCACAGTGGGACATGCAATGGGGTACAGTGGTCCACGCGAAATTAAGACAAATTTTACAAGAAAAATAACACCACATTAATTGTGTTTAATTCAGCACGTCAATTTAAAATTCGAAGTATAAATTACAAAAACGATCAAAATTAACCGTAATTACCGCAGCTTTCATATTTTCACTGCTTACTCGTCCAAATGTTTTTTTTTTCTGTGATTGTGAACCATTTTTTCTTTAAGACATAAATTTAAGCATAGTTTTTATTTTAAAGTTATGATTAATGAGAAAATATAAAAATATTTCCCAAAAACATTAATTGGGGTATGCTGGGACATGGCCCACTGTACCCCATAATGTTGTGGCCCACTGTACCCCGTATAACCAATTTAATTTGAATAAGGCCTTACAGCTAACCACATGGCTATTTAACATAAACTTTAGTTTGAAATTATAGCTGGATATATACACTTGTCAATGGTATATTGCAGCATTACTTATGATTTATAATTACACCTAGAATAAAAATCCAGTTGTGAGTTGAATACTTACTTTTCAAGCTCAAAAACTTAAAACGTAAATCGCTTCTTCTATGCTTGTGTTAGATGGCAGACATTTTGTTTAATGAAGGAGTGGTGCATACAGCATCCTTGCACATCACAAGCATGAGGTTACTGCAAAAACCTGATTTTATAAACGCCTTGAACCACTGTGCCCCGTGGCCCACTGTGCCCCTGTCTCCCCTACATTATATGTAACATATTCAGTATAGGAAATGCCATATATGGGTGTATCAGAATAATCGAAAAGTATTTTCTTTACCTTAATTGAACTGTCTTCGTGTTGTACAGGTTTAAACTTTTAAGCAATAACCTAATAGTAAATTCGCTTTCCTTATTTTCAAGGTTGTAGTATACCTAAAAGGACCAAGAAATAGATTATAGGGGCGCTTCTGGCACATTTTAATTTTTAGTGCCCATATTTTGAGTGCCCAGCATTTAAAGGTTCGTTAATATTGAGGTATCTTCTCATGGTAAATGACACGTTTGCTATTACTTTTTCGAGCATCCCCCTTTGTATGCATGCATTTGTATTAATTAAAATTTGCATAGCTCCCATTTGGGGTCTTGTTGATATTTTGCATAATGCCAGCTGCATGCATCTCTTCGTTCATGTTCCTCTGTGTATCACTCCCATTAAAATGCAGTAAAGCTGCCCAAATTTAACCTGCCTGCCATTCTAACTCGTCACTTTAATAAAATCGCTTTTCTACGACGTGTTATTGGAAAAATTCTTATTAACGAGAATGGAGAGCAAACGAAAGCCTCTTGCTAATCAGTATCTGAGAATTGATCGCGTCATTTCAAAACCCTTGGGTAAACCTTTTGTTTGAGGACATCCCCTCATCTTTGGACCCCTTTGAATTTTCATGGCAACTCGTGCTGGTTTAGTGTTGATCATAATTTTATGATAGATTGCAAAATATCTGTGGATCCCTTGGCAGCACTTTTAATAATGTTTTGGCATATGATGTCAAACTATTATGAATTTTATAAACCTCGGTTTCGATTAGATTAGTAATATTTTTAAAAAAATGAAATGGGGTTAATCTGCTAGCTAATTTTAAACTCGATACCCATGTTTTCCAACCATTTTCTACTTTGAATATATAGTGTTACTAAACTAATAGCATAACCAAAACATCATTCTATCTACATAAAGGGTAAATTTTCGTTACTTTAAAAAATCTTACGCGGTGTGTGAAAATGTCACTTTGGAGAAATTTCACGAAATATAAAGTCACATTCATATAATTTTATTTTCACGTTCAATGTAATGAAGTCAAAGGATTAAACTGATAGTAACAACTAAACTTCATTCCAGTAATTAAAGAGGAAATTATCGTAGCTTTATAAAATCTTGTGTGGTACATCAGGAATTCGTGAAATTTTGGTAGACATTTTACAGAACGAATTTACTAGTTAAAATAGTAACATCCGTTTAAATGCGAAGGTGGTTTCAGTGTTATATTTTTCATAAAACATTGTTTAAATTACTTCCTAACATCTGCAGTACACCGGCTGAAAAATACTGCTAACGGTGGTAAAAATAACAAAACAAAGCAAGACATGTATAGTACTAACATTTATTTTTGAAGTAGTTTTTCAATATTGAAACGTTTTATACCCATTGCTTTTTCCGTTTCAAACCAATTTTATATTTTATTCTTTATTGTTTTTAAAGTAAACATTGATTCCTTCCATATTCAAGTGGTTGTGATAGTTACAAAAAAAATAGCTATCCTGAAAATAAATATTGAAATAATTCAATACAACCCACATGAAATGGAATGTTGCTTCATTTTCAATTCTACTTTACTTTCCATTTTGAAAAAAAAAATCTATTTTTTACATGTTTTTTTCTGGTATTAAAAGTAAGCGAGAAGATATAATATTTATTAGATTTTCAGAAGAAATGCGGATCGCGAAAAAAACATCGTCCAAAAGCATGTGCGATGCACTGTGTATATATTTCTCACGGTTTTTATCCCATTTTATCCCATATATAGGGTTAATAACCTTTTAAGGGTTTATTTTTCCGGAGAAACTGCACTATTTTTAATGATAAAAAATACCTTATTTTCTAAGAAACAATTCTAAAGATTAAATTATTAAAACTAAATTAAGCTAATTTGGTATTATGGTTCTTACATCCACTTAACGTCGCAAATATAAAGTGCCAGTTTTTCCCCATCAGCGTTAAAAGAAATGTCAATAATATAATGGTTTTGGAGCTTTCAGCACCAATTGTCTGCGTATGTTTTTAGATGTTAGCAAAACTACGGCGCTCAATTTTCCGACAGGTAACAAGTTAATGGCATCATGTCACTAATCTATTGTATCGAATCTATAAACCCATGCGTACTTACACTTGCCAAGTTATCAATTTCCATTAAAATTTTATCTTCCATTTGTGTGCGTATATGCAGAAAATTTTTTTTAATGACGTTTAGTTTATTATATTATATATATATAAGCCATACTAGCCGTGATGCTATGGATTTTGTTCATAAAATGAATCATAGACTTAACTAATGGGTATCCCCAAAAAGTTTCTGTAGAAAAAAATGCAGAAATGTTTAGCAGTAATCCACAGAATGATATATAATGTCGTGGCCTGCATTGCAGTGGCGATTGTGTATAATTCGGCTTTTCGCCAAAACTTACTGCAATTATTTGGCAAACTCTTACATGAAATACTTTATGATGACGATAAAGCGCAAACTTAACAAATGTAAAAATTCTAGAAATTAAATCTTATTTAGCAAGTTGATTTATTTGCTTAATTTATTTTCTCCTGCGTAACTGGTTCTCTTATATCGGATTGCTAATTAACATTTCCTCCGATAATTATACGAGCTTCAAATACTCGTAAAAAAAATGGTAAATGAAGAAAGTATTCAAATTGGAAAGTTGCGATTAGTTAGTCTTTTTTTACGTATTTTTTTAAAACTGCAAAGCAGATGAAATTGCTATATTTATACGAAAGTGAATTTTTGGAAATATTTATTCGCCTCAACATATATGTGTAAACATCATGCAAAATTAATAAAAGTTTGGTTAATGCATAAAGCAATCCCTCATTAAAAACAAAATTTGTAAGTAATCAGAAATATCAATTAAATTTGCACACGTAAACTTAAAGGAATGCCAGATAATCCACCCCCCGGTTAATCAATAATCTTCTGTGTATTAAAAAGGCTTTTTCATTACTTGGTTATGATGGAGGGGGATATAAAGATGGAGAAGGGGGTTCTTAAACAGAGCATTTGATATGTTATAATATATGCACAACCTCTATATGTTGGGCACCCAAGAAGCACACCAAATAAGTATACACGGAAGCTGTATAGGGCCACGATTATCGATATATTCAACGTGTCACCTTCCAAAGAAGAGCAAAATTTGCGGAAATACAAATTATCGGCCCGTTTTGCATAATCGTAGTTTCGCTTGGGTTTTATCGCTAAGGGCGAAATTACCGGGGGCTTTGGATTGATCTCTTGCGCTTGAGATTAAGCAGGAATTTTGGCAGTCTCCTGCCAACGCGCATGCGCGGTGGATGCTGCTTGCCTCATTCCCTTGGCATGCCTTTCAGCCAATTTCGCTGGCAGCACGTCCCCCCCTATTCAATGAACTCTTGCTGCGAGGTTAATAGGGAGATTTCCATTCTGCTTCTCCCTATGGATAGATGGTGGATGCCAGCCAGGGATGGAGACCCTGGGCTACGACGCTTAAGATTCGAGTCTCGCAAAAATCTCTGACAACTTCTAATGACCGAGGGAATCTAGCTCGCTCTTCCCCGTAGGAAGATAAGGCCGAACAAATCGCGGATTTACAGGGTGTGTGTGTGCGTGTGGACATAAAGGCAGTTCTGCAGCGTTATGTTTTTGATGTTGGTAAGGACGTATTCGGAATTGAAGGTCATATGACTCGTTTCATGAGCTGCTACGAGATTAATTTATACCGAGTATTGTATAAATTGTTGATTTTAATAAGCAGTTTCACTATTAGAGTACGTGTATTTGTATTCATGAGATGGTTATTTGAAATGGTAAAGTATAATCTCAATTTGCGGACAATTTTTGTCTATCTCGCCGACGCGATGCATTAAGTCAGAGAATAATTTGGTTAAGTTAGGCTAGGTTATAGAAATAAAGTAAATTAGCATGAAATTATTGTAAATTTATTCTATAATTGGATATAAATTTCATGGAAGTAGGCGGAAAACTGCGAAATATGAACACCCTGTATAATAAAAATGAAGTATTGGCATCGTGGACGATTTTAAGCGATGTTTTAACAAGATTTTTTGAAACTTGCAATTCAGCAATTAATTGGAATTTATCAATACAAAATGTTTCAACAAAACAAATAATCAAATTAGTCAATTAAATCAGGGTGTTCTGAATTTCTATAAATACAATCAAGAAAATGCCAGATAAAATATATTAAACCCTGTACATAAAATTCAGCATATTAATTTGTTAAAATTCTAAAATATCGTTTCACCAGTGTCACTACAGTATATCTCTTGAAATTGTAATATTGTATTATTAGTTTGCGGTCCTTAACAAAACATAATAAGCCACAAATGTTTGTAAAAACTATAAAATTTAATAAACTGATGTCTTGCGCTTAGTTTCATAAATTTTATAAGCCCCACTATAGCAACTGTTATTATCATAAGCATCATCATGATCATCATCATATACTGCTCTACAATGAAATTCGTAGTTAAATATTTATTTCTCTAAAAAATTCCCGTTTTTTAACCAACAGTGCAGTTCTTTAAACACAAAAAATCTTGTTTCCCATTCTTGTATATCCATTATTACCCATTAATAATAAATAGACCTCAATGGCTGCTTATCTTGCACGCAGTATATTTGTTCATGACGCTATGAATCATATGGTCAGGCATCTCAGATTACATGTTACAGCCTGTAATCTTTATTTGGTCAGCAATTTGCTAAATTCATATTCTCCGGATACTCTAGCACTTGAATTCTTGTATTTGTACAGACCATGAATAATACACATGAGCATTGGGAATCCTTATTTGTAAGTCGTAAGAATGACATTTCTTTTGATTTTTCATGTCTCATCTGGGACAGATATGCTTTAAAGTAACGTTGGATTTATGGGGCATTGCCTTGACGATGTCTATATTTATAATCTGCATTTGCCGAAATGTGATCGGGTTTCATCTCAATCATAGATATTGGTTTTCTTGATCTAGCATCGAGAAAAAAATGTAAGGAAGGCCTACAATTTTGTAGACGTTTTTATCCAAAAAATAAATGTCTTTTAGATGTGTATTTTTTTTTTAAAATAATGGCACAATGGGAAAATGCAATCACTTTAATAATATTACAAATACGCTTAGTCGATGCATGCACAAGATTGGATTTCTAATATTGATATCTCAAAGCGCATATAGTATTCACATTTTGATTTAATAGAAGTTTTTGTTAGAAACCATTTGTGCATACGAAAATTCAAGAACGATTATTTCTACATTTTTGACGTAGGACTGCTTTATTTTTGTTTTTGGGATATGGGTTAAATCTTAGCGCACGTGATGCAACGGAAGTGAAGGAATTAATTCCGTCATGCGCAGACGTTGGGAAGTTTGTTCCGAAAGTGGAATTGAGACTTCCTATTACGCAACATTTCATGGCAACGTATAATATGTAAATGAATATTTCTATAAATTTTCTTAAACTTTTTAGGAATAAGTAAACTTATTTATAAAATATTTGCAGCTGTTTCATTGACACAGACCGGTAATTTTTTAGGGAAAGTTTGATATTTTTTTAGTTCAATAGTTATATCAAGAAAACATTTTGGCGTTTACTATTAGATATTATTCTGTTGGTATTTATTAATATATCTTTACCGGTAACTGTTTTACATAATGCATCATGAGCTTAAAATTGTAAATTAACACAATCCATTAACAACGAAATTTTTGTTTATTTGCAAATTTATAGCTTGGTTATGGATATATTTTCATTCTGGCATGTATACCCTAAAAACATAATTGCAAATTATGATAATTGTAACTAATCAAACATCTCCAGTGATATTTTGGTATTCCCTTGCTTTTCACTAAAAATATAAACTTTAAAGCAGCCTAATTTCTCTTTATTTGGTTTCTCGCTAACATTTTTTGGACAAGTTTAGTCTTCAACAGACCATTTCTGTCATTACGCTTCAGTGACTTTGAAACTGTTTCAGTCACATTTTCTTGCTGATGACCCTTGACATTTTCATGCTAATATTCCCGTTCTTTTATCTTATTACAAATGGCTTTCTTTGAAGTATTCAGAGAAGAATCACACTACTAGAATATATATATATATATATGAAAAAAACTTTTTAGCATAATGTAATATGTTGTAGCAATTGCAACAATACCCGCAAAAACTGTTTAATTTTCTAGATTTCATTAGCGTTGCAGAAACGTACTGTTAAGTGCTGCACTCTGAAGAGGGGAGTGCAGTAAATGACCCTCGATGAAATTTTTAATAAAAAACCAACTGTCCTTCTGAGTGTTTGTATGCATTGCGGCGACTTTAATTTGACATGTAAGTGCAATTTTCCAGCCTATTGTTCTGCTGCAGTTCTCCTTCAATGTCCCCCCTTTAGAAAGTATCGTTAGAAAGGGGGGGCATCTTTGGTACTTCATGGGGGAATTATGGTAATATTGTACGATGGCTTTAGCTTCTTCCCCAATGGTGAAATTCAACGTTTTAGCCATATAATGATCTGCTAACAAATAAACATTGTTTTTATATTTGTTTTTTTCTGCTAGTGAAACTTCTCAGATTTCAAGTAATAGGATTTTTTTTCTTCTCCAACACAGTATTCGGCATTATAGTCTTGTTATGGTTTTGTTTGTAACATGTGGACTACAAGGATTAGCGAGTATCGTTATCCATTACATCCCATCATTAACTAACATCTGGTTAACGAGAAGTACAAACACTTATATCAGTTTAGATTTCATCGAATGCGAGGCTTTGAACTAGTGACAAATGAGAGGATAAATTGAGGTAACATGTTAAATCTTCTCATATCAGATGCCATACAAACTAGAAGTGGTTTTCAGACATTATGTTAGACAAATGCGTGCAAGTGTCTATACATTTTCCAACAAACGTGTATTATACATATTATTTTGTAATTTTATCGTAATAAAATACTATTGCAATAAATTATTTGTAGTAAAAATAAGCATACATTTTAATGTGCAATACTTTTTGGCCAAGTTAAACATTTTATTTTCAAAGCATACCCTTAAAGATTAGATAATTTGTTAAAAATTGTAATGAAATTTTTATAGGTTTTAATATACGCTTATTTCGCAAAAACACTACCGAATGTATCCTGGTAACCAATATAATTTTTTAGATCAAGTCCACCATATGAGCATGCCACGAGATTATGAGAATTTTTTTACAAAATGCAAGTTTTTGAATAATTGCTTTTTATTGACAGATCAAGAGTTGTAGCTGTCAGTAAAGCAATTTATATTTCAGTGCTTACATCATGTTTGGATCGTTGCCATGGTGTTACCCAAATAACCGCGAGTGACGCGAGCCAGAGCTCTCATGCCCCTTGTGAGGTAATTTCGAAAGATATGACTTGTATTTCTTATTTTAATTTTAAATTTAGTCGAAGTAATTTTGCTTATGAGCCAATAGTTCTTATTTGCTCATCTAAATATGTTCCACAATTGCATAAAAAAATGTTCAAAAGTTAAAGTTAAGTTAGTTGGCTCTCCCTAAACCCTTAGCTTGTAACTTTTTTTTGTGGAAAAGAAAATATAAGAAATGGCTTGTATCTCTTTGAATTGGTATAAACTTTTTTATGCGAGTTGCATCTTTTTATATCTTACTTGGCAGAAATATACATCTCGGTGGCACGAGACACAACATAACAGATTGGCCGAAATCCAAGTGAATTTTCAAGTGCTTTGCCTTGAAATATCTTAACCGGAGCCTTGTTCGTATAGATTTTGCATAAAAATGGAAATATGCCCCTTATATGCACTTTTAAACTAAATATTTTTTTGCGCAGTACTGTTATCTGCAGGGTCATGACGATGGCACTCATACTGAAAAAGTCATTTGGATCAAAAAATGTTAAGATAGGCCCATTTTAGCAAGATTTTATTGTTTAAGGAAATCCGTACTTCCTTATTTTATTTTTTCGTTAATGTATTCAGCACTAGTTTAGTTTTGTGCTAACTATATGTTATATCCATTGATGATTTTTCAGTATTTTTAGTTCAGAATTTGTACTGTGTTTCAAATGTGTGATCCAAGTCTACAATTTTGTTATTGCAAAAAACTCTTATCGTGACGTCATATTCTGGCACAATGCTTGTGACAACGTAACACCACTTCCTGTAGTAGTATATAAAATTTCACATCTTTCTATTGAATACGATATGGCAAGACTTAATAATAGTAACGTAAGACCTGACAAAAGTTGTCTGCCCTTCAAATTTGAAATAGGGCTTTCATGACATCACAATAACTTCAAATGTCTGATTTCCGTATAGGAAATGATTCCCTTAGCCAAATATAATAATCCTTGATACACTATTGATAAAAACTCACACATCTGCGGTCCAAAACGAAGTTGGTTGGTTTTACTATCTTACGCACTCAACGTTTACTTCGTTATGTTCAATCTAACGAAATGATGTCAGAAAGAGAAAACTCGTGCGTTCGTTTAATGCGATTTTTTCCTCAATTCTGCGCTAAGAAAGATCACCACCTTCAGGTCGGAATCCAGAGATTTCATAAGACCTTCGATTGCTTTTTAAAACCCAATAATCTCAGCAAACAGGTGCAACGATGATATTCAGTATAATGTACTATGGGGCCTATGTATATATTATGTACAAGGCGTACAGTTTGAACGTGTATGGGGAAACGGCAGAATTGCTTTTTTCAAACAGGAAATATACATACTTTCATGCAAGGTTAAAGTTTTCATGAATAAAATTGTGAAATTTCGATGTGTCGGTATAAAGACATTTTTGCACAAAATCGTATAGAGCTAAATTTCTACATTCTAATGATTGTGCCAATGCAGTGATGGGAAAATTGTACTCATGAGTACGAGTACTTGATTACGATTACAGTGGAATCATGTAATCAGAATATATGTAATCAGTAGTCGTATGAAATGAGTAATCAAACTTGGGAAAATATATGTACTCATGTGCAGAAGTACTGATTACGAGGAACTGTGGAATCGTATTCCATAGTTTGAATAGAATTGTAATTAGTAATCAGTACTCGTACGATGAGTACTGATTACTGATTACGAGTAAGGCGGATTGCCTTCAGGGAACTCAATTTATTTTAAATAATCAGAATTTTAAAAATTCGTAATGAATATGAAAACACAAAATAAAGGGAAATCTTAATAATTACAGTGAAAAAAGAACAATACAATAACAAAAGGATCATGTAGAAATGTAAAAATTAGGATACCAATTGGTTTGGAATGTCAAAGATCACACATTTAAGGGCCGGTTGCACCAACAAAGGTTAAATAAAAGGTTAGCTAACCTGAGGTTATATAAAACCACGAGTTAACC
>JAQGAE010002611.1:0-17162 GCA_034696685.1 Julus scandinavius | reverse complement strand
TTTAAACAATTCTTATTTTTATTTAATCTCTTTTTGTTTGGCTGTGAGTGTCGTTGCAAATTTACCCATTGAAAGGGGTAGGTTGTAATCCCCCTTAAGGTGTTAAAACTCACTTGGATGTGCTCTGTATCATCAATGTCAAAATTTAAAGATTTGACGTTACACCTACACTTCGCTATACGGCCGCTCTTTATATGGCCTTTCGCTATAACGGCCAAAAAAAAAATGCTGTAATTAAAGAAAGTGGCAAAAAATGTGTTGAATTACCCCAATTTTCACAAATAAGTTCGGATTTGGTTAACAATAAAGCAACTTATTTGTTTCACTTCATTTAAGAAGATAAAAAATGAAAATCACAATGCAGAAAAAATTGATTCGGTATACGGGTTTTTCGCTTTAC
Source organism: Julus scandinavius (assembly GCA_034696685.1). Taxonomy (NCBI): domain Eukaryota; kingdom Metazoa; phylum Arthropoda; class Diplopoda; order Julida; family Julidae; genus Julus; species Julus scandinavius. The sequence goes on along the minus strand of JAQGAE010002611.1, from coordinate 16,762 downwards.
GGCATTTTCGTTTTTCGCTCTTTAAAAGGCATTTAAAGGTGTTAAAACACTAACATGTACTCTATATCAGCAATGTTAGCATTTCTAAAGTTTAGTTTTATAAGACAATGAAAATATATTAAAAAAATACTATTTTGTTTAATCTACCCTTGATAGTAGGCAATCATTGCAAACACCTCTGCTATGCTTGTTTGCCAACCCACAGGGGATTTTTTGAATTTTCGTTTTTTGCTCTTTAAAAGGCATTTAGAGGTGTTAAAACACTAACATGTACTCTATATCAGCAATGTTAAAATATCAAAAGATAATTTCTTTTAACAATTAATTGAACAAATATATTGTATACTGTGTCCCAAAAAAAAAAACTCCCTAAGAAAATGAATCAGAACCCGTTTAGCCTATCTTTTTTAAAAGTGAATGAAGTCCAATGAGAGTCCATCCTCTTCTGGAAACTCTTTCAGTAATCTTTTTGCACCGTATTTTTTGTTTTCATGCAAACATTTTATCGCAATACGATCTTCCTGAGTAAACGTCATGTTTGAGCAGACGATTTATTATCCCGATGAGGGACATACCGGAAATAAAAATGCAGCGTCACCTATACGCGGTAAATTTGAATGTCTATTAATTAAAGTAATATCACAAACAATTAACTAAATATGGTGCATTTACGTTGTATATTTATTTATACATGTATGGTCCATTAAGGTAGGACCAAATAATACCAGATATCGCTCATACGTGTCCATATGTAGCTTTTTCCACCCAAGGACCCAGTTTGGTGATGGAGGTTAATTCCCCTGGGGTTCCTATTTAATCCTCGTAGATTTAAAAAACAAAGTCTCGACGTCTTGCCATATACACCTTTTGACGATCAAACTTTAGATCAGGCTTTGCACAACAGCCATTGAAAATCCATTTAAAAGGAGGAGGTCTTAAGAGGTTTTGTGCAGATGGCATTTCCAAAGAAACGACTAATGGAAGTCGTGTTTGGAGAAAAATCCACCTGAAAAGCATATTGTATTTGGACCAAATAATCGATATCTTTTTTCGACCCTTATTCATCCGTTTAAACACGACACTGGGATTTTTCCATTTGCATGGCTAACGAGGATGACCTTTTTATTTCTGGCTCACTCATCTGGATAATTCTTATATATATAAACTTCTGCTTTTGACAGGACCAAATTGTTTTCCTGAAATTGACTTGTTTTGTTGAGTGGAAATCTGACATCTTTTGTCTCAACCCCAATGTCATCACATTTCAAAATATCACAAAGGACAATTCAATAAAAAAATGTTTTCTCGTTATCTACAGATCAAACCTAATGGAACGTAAAAACACGAAAAACATGTAAAAACATGCCAATCATGTAGGGAAACTTAGAGCCAGGGGGTTTATGAATGCAAATCCCTAATGGAAAAATAATGTAGGGCCTTCATGACAAAGTATCTTCTATATATGCCCATATTGTTTTAAACGCTTCCCAGCTTAAAAATCAAACAAAGACACTTAGGTCCCTACTTTGTAAGGCTCCTTTGCAAGGGTGTTTTCAAGAGAGGGTCCTTTTCGAGTTAAATAACAAAATGCAAAAAAAAAATTAGATTAAAAGTGCAGAAAATAAAGTTTAGGTCAGTCTCAAATTACTTACGTCTGGTTTTCGACTAATTCCGCCTATAATTTTGCGTAAATATGTTTTATATTTGCAAGAATAATGGTTAGGGCATTTAGTAATCACTATATTCATCTGTTTTGACTAAAGGGGTTTTAGTTTTTCTTCCCGAGATGAAATTTTGACTGAATTAGGTAAAACACAAAAAAACAGGCGTCACAATAAAAATGGCAGTCATTAAAAATAAGCTGAATTTAAAATATTGTTAAGTCACCAGAATATGACTGAAGAGGAAGAGGTTATTTAATCATATTATGAGTCTCAGCTCAACTCATCGTTTATACAATAAAATTAACATGTTTATTAGAATTTAGAGCAAAGGTGTTGGCTGTTAGGCGTGGCTGGCATGCTGGCGACACAGGAAGTTAACCATATGGCTGGGAGGTTATTATTGATGTTAGATAACAGAATGGGTATTAGTTCTGCAGGTGGAATGGAGGTAGGGGGAGGGGTGAATGCGCTTTGGTAGCTATTATAAGAGGGTTATCGCAGGTATAATGAAGGTCGTACCAGCCGTGGTTACTATTTGCACATAGGGGGCAGGAATGTTGTGGGGTGATATTTATAAAACCTGTTTTGGTGCAGGTGCTGTATGGGTTTAGGCGGAAGTGGAGAGCAAATTTCTTTAAGATAAAGGCGATATTCAAGTTTAGGTATGGTTGTAGTTGGTGTGGAATAAAGTTAAAATGTCCAACTCTAATATGATTGAAGAGTGTGAATCTACAAATGGCTGAAAAAACTCCGTTCAAACCCACGCAAGACATTCGAAGTGGTCAAAACCATGCCTGGCCCTAAATTACTATCACCGTGTCCCAAAGAAGGACAAAATCAGTGCGGCTCGTAGAAAAATTATTGGGAGTGCTGCGGAGTAACGGGAGTCTCCTATGTGCACATCCGCACAACAGTCAAAACCACGCTGCTGGAACTGTGAAACGCATAGTTCTAAACAAAAAATGTTTTAAATCTTTTTTCAATAACTGGGGGATGGCTTAAGAATAAATTAAATTAGAAAGAATTAAAGAAAAAAGGACTCGCTATATTAAAGTTTAATCGATGATAACAAACGATAGGGGATAGGGGGTGCTGCAGTTCCACAGTACCTGGACACGAGCTGCCACTGGCCAAAATAGCCACATTTTGTGGTATCTTATTAATTCTGCTAAATATGAATAATTTGTCAATTGTTATTGTGTTGCTAAAACAAGGGTGGAAAGTTGAGCACGATGACATTAACACAAATTGCAACAACAAAAAATGACAATGTTGCATAATAATAATAATAATAATAATGATAATGATAATAATGGCTTTACCAAAGCACATTAGATATATTGTTTACATGCCAATATGCAGTAGGGAGACATTATGATATCTATCGCATATCTAATCAACCAAAAAGGTTAAAAAAAACCTCTATTTTTGCCAGGTTTTCACATTTATTTTTGGTTAATATATGGACATGTGTGGACCATGTTTAGCCAATAATTGGCCAGTATGTAACGATGACTGGTCATGTGGACAGACATGTCTACGTGTACAAATAGCCACAAATTCACTTTTATGGCCATGCATGAACTGTACATACACACACATGGTCCAAACATGTGCACGTGTGGCAATATATGGGCTGTGCTTACACGTGTTTCACCATATACATGTCCAATTGTGCCCAATTTCTGGACTAGCCTTATATAGATATTCCATACATGTCCAAACATAGCCTATATACATGTCCAAATGTGCCCAATTTCTGTTCTAGCTATCTATAGATAAGCTATATCTGTCCAAACATGACCTATTTATGTCCATTTTGTGTTTTAACTTTATATAAAAAACCATACATGTCCCAAATAGGATTTTTCCATGTAGGGTTTTGGTTAATTTTGAAACTGCAAAACATGTTGTGCTAGCTTAAGAGTTGCACATTGTGTTTGGTTTGTTTTATAATATTTTATAATATTCCCATATCTCTTAGTGACTGTATTAAGCCTAGACAATGCAGACTAGAAGCCTGTCTTATATAAATTGAGGTCATAAAATGTAGCCAAAATTTCCTTCCCTTTAGTAGGGGGATTTCCCCTTATCCTTTTTATTATGGGCCATAAATCAACCATAATTTGACATCCAACAGATATGAGGGCGCTGCTTGATTCAGCACCTCATTTATTTACCTTGGGCTATTTCAATCTTAGGGCTATAATATGATAAGGTCGACGTATTTGTCATTTTCTTAAGTAGGGGAAAAAAACATTATCTCGAATGTGGCTAAGAGAAACCCTCCTTGCTTAAAGTCATTTTCATGATTGACACATTTAGTTTGCAAAAAATACATCTCAGTTCATAGTCAATTTCAACAAATGGCATCTAGATATTGGATATGTGCTGAAAGGTCCATTTTTGGAAGTATATAAATGTGTTAAATTTGTACGTTTTGCATTTTATAAATCATAACCGAGCCCCTGAACTTTTGCAAACACACATAACATCGATGTATGCAATATTTGCCTACTTAAGGGGCAGCTTTTTAAAATATGTTAGGGAAGACAGGGGCACAGTGGTACAGCGCGTTTATAAAATCAGGTTTTATTAGCAACCCGATGCTTTTGATTTGTAAAGAAGCTGTATGCAGCACTCTTTTATTAACCAAAATTTCTGCGATCTGACACAAGTTTAGAAGAAAATATTTGCAAAGTTTTTGTTCTTGGAAAGTAATTATTCAACTCGCAGTTGGATTTTTATTCTAGGTGTAATTATAAAACATTAATTACCATTGACGAGTGTATATATCCAGCTAGAGTTTCAAACTAAAGTTTATGTTAATTAGCCACGTGGTCAGCTGTAAGGCCTTATTCAAATCAATTTGGTAATACGGGGTACAGTGGACCGCAACATAATGGGGTACAGTGGAACATGTCCCAGCATACCCCTATTAATGTTTTTGGAAAATATTTTTATATTTTCTCAGTAATCATAAGTTTAAATAAAAAACAATGTTTAAATTTATGTTTTAAAGTAAAAAATGGTTCATAATCACAGAGAAAAACCACGTTTGGACAAGAAAGCGGTGAAAATATGAAAGCTGCTGTAATTACGGTTAATTTTAATCGTTTTTGTAATTTATACTTGGAATTTTAAATTGACGTGCTGAATTAAACACAATTAATCAATGTGGTGTTCTTTTTTCTTGTAAAATTTGTCTTAATTTCGCGTGGACCACTGCAACTCCATGCCATGTCCCCACTGTGCCCAGTATAGGGGCACAGTGGGACAATCTGCGCAACCAACTTAAATTTCTTATAACAAAAAAAAACTAGTAGCTCTAAAACGATGATAAAATGTATACACATACTGACGACATGTATATTACTGTGTTATTCTTTTAAAACGCTACGAGTTAAATTTTTTTCCCAAAAAAATGACTTATAAAATTTTGTCCCACTGTGCCCCGGTCTCCCTTACATTTCTACATTTTGTATGTTTTAAATGATGATTAAACCCCTGAACTTTGGCAAACACACATAACATCGAAGTTTGCAGTGATTGCCTACTTTAAGGGGCAGATTTTTCAAACATTATTTTAAGTTTGCACATTGTTTGTTTTATATCAGTGTTTTTAAACCTTTTAAAATTCACGGCACACTAAATTAGGTCGAGAATTGTGGCGGCACGCTGAAAATGAGGACTAAATTCATCAAGGCACACTAGTGTTCGGATGTAAAAAAAAACATGTGCTGTTTACAGACGTAAATGAGCTATCTATATATGCCTAAACCAACAAATTGGACGCAGCTGGACATAGTAAATGTATACTCCTATACGGTCATTTAAGCTCGTTAAATGGTCATAAATGCGATATTGTACGAGGGTTGTTCAAAAAGTCTTGCCTTTTATTTAATAACGTTTGATTGGAACGTCTTAGAGAAAAATGAAAATATACAAAATGTTCCTTAGCGTGTTTCCCTTAATGTCCACTAGAGGGCGTTCCTACGCTAAGGTTATTTATAAATAAAAATGGCGCGCATGCCGAGTAAGTTCACAAAGTTTGAGCCGCGATCTGTAATTCGATTTCTTCGGGCTTCAGATTCAAATGCAAATGAAATTCATCAAATAGGTAATTATTTACTGTTTAAAATGTATTCTTTCATTTTTCTGTAAGACGTTCCAATCAAACGTTATTAAATAAAAGGCAAGACTTTCCGAACACCCCTCGTATATGGCAAGGCCAGAAAGTAGTTATACTCGTATGTATACTTTAAGGGATAAGCAAGTGTCTCAATGCTCCCCAGGGTCTCCCCAATTGCTCTCGAATGGTTCCCTCGGATCTTCAGCGTGTCCATTGGTTGAATTTTGGTCCAATCTGAGCATTTGATTCGTCGATGTTGTTGTTGATTCCATGTTTGTGAGAACATTGTTTGTGAAGCATGAATTATTGACGTGTCTCAACTGCCATCGTATGTTGAGGAGCAATTCTCTCCAAATGCAATTTCTGTCGTTTGCCCACTTCATCTTCAAATCTCGCTGCACATTTATCGATTGAGTTGTGAAAGCAATCAAATCGACATTTTGGATTTCTTCTTTCTGCTAAACAATATTTATTGTGTTTTTAGCACATTTTATTTCTTGTTGTTTACTGCATGAAACCGTGCTCACGATCATCTGCTATTTCGAAACATGTTTAAAGCGTTCAAATACACTACCTACAAATTCACTCTGTGGTCAAGTTAGTGTTTTTTCGATCGGTGTGCCGCGAGGGGTCTGTAAGTGTGCCGCGGAAGTTAAAAAATCTTGAGAGCAAATCATTTTTACTAAAAACATGATTTTTCTTTATTTTATTGAAATAAATGACAGAAAATGTCTCCTTCATAAAACGTTTAGTGTGTCGTGACATTTTTTGCTTTCTATTCAAATGTGCCGCGAGAAGTTTAGGCGCCATATTGTGTGCCGCGAATTGAAGAAGGCCCCATCAGGAGGCATATACTGTCCGTTCACTCTCCGTCCACTCTCCGTCCACTCTCCGTCCACTCTCCGTCCACTCTCCATCCACTCTCTATCCACTCTCCATTCACTCTCCGGACACTCGCCATACACTCTCCTTTCACTGACCTTTATCTGTTTCTGTTGCCTCTGGTATATCAACCAAATGAAATATTAAAAAAGGGCCAGTGATGTTTTATTTACTTAGTGGCATTTTATTTGATCAACGAAATCATTGGTCAGAGTCTTTGAAATATTGATTTGATGAAAATAAAAATGTAATCTAACTGAGACCAACAAAATGGCTGCTGAAATGAAACATTGCGCACAATGAGGAGAAAACTGAATCAGCGGTTGTATGACCAATGGACCTCAATTGTCCACAGGTGCCCAATGACCCTTAATGTATTCGTGCAATGGACCACTGTTGGCCACAAATGAGCAACGGTCCTTAGTAGATATTCTATATATAGTAAAGCGTACCACTCTGAACTTCTACTTTAACACTAGCAAATGCTAGGACTATTCATTATCCAAATAGGACTAAGTTCTGCCTAGGCCTCAAATGAGATATCCAACTATTAATAAGTACCCAAATGGGGAAACAGGATATTGGAATGTACCAAATCCTTAGGACTAATACCCAGACAAAATGGATTAGCAAAACAGAATGTTTCAATGACCCGGCCCTTGGGACCAATTAACCAAAAAGGCTAATTAGGTCAACTGAATGTGGTTCAGAACAATGACTTCCAGATCACAAATCCTACCACTAATTCTAGTGGTCAATTTCTATCATATGGGATCCCACCAACTAATATATAAAGGGCTCCCAACTCTAGCTAAAGCAGAGAGGGGAAAAGACTGCAAACATACTGCAAGAACGTTTGCGCCTATGTTAACTTGTCATTCTGTTAATAAAAGACTTAGAAACCAAAACCAAAAACGGCTTGAAAAAAGTCTCTCTTATCATTGTTCGGTGACTTCAAGCTTGCAAATCTCTTAGTTGTAAGACCTTTACAATCACTCTCCGAGGCTTGCTTCCCTTGTGCTATCTCCGATTTGCGGTATCAAAGCGGTTCCGCCTTAAGAAAGCCAAACACCGATAGCTTCGGCCTTATTTGACTCACGGTCAACTTCGGACATCCCTTACGCTTCTCAAGCTAAGGTGCATATACCCTCGGACTCACTAAAAGTAGTCGCCTCAATAGGGTTAAAACAGAAATTGGCCCATGTGTGTTCGCATTTGTGAATTGCTGTATTGAAACGTGGATAGGATTGAAAAACCTTGCTCGTGGAGGCTCTAAAAAGGTGTTGATGCGAAGGTCCCATCAAGTGAGGCCTTGAATTATGTTGCAATTTGCATCTAATCAGTATTCCTGGTGTAACAACAGCCAACAAATTCCCAAGTGACCTTAAAAAGCCTTCCAAATGGATCTATATCAAAACGGATGAAATGCTAAAGGGCACTGCTAACCTAACAACTTTTCAAATATGTTATCTCTAGAAGTTTTATACTGTATGTTGGGTAAAAAAACACATATTCCACAGTGGAAAAATTATACAAAGGACCTTATTATGGCCATGTATGAAACCATATAAGGACCCTATATATACATGCCTTTATTGCCATGATGGGTCCTATTCTACCACCGAATTGCCAATATATAAACTATTAGCACTCTATTTAGCCTAATTAGCTAATAGCTATAAACATTTTCAGCACACTTCATGACTTTCTATTGATTTTCAGTTAACTTTTTTTTTCTCGTTTATTTAACCCATTTTTAATAAAGTATTCGTTTTTAATTTGTTTGCAGAAAAACACCGGACAAAACGGAGGCAAACCTCGGTTAGATCTGAACGTAGAAGCGGCTTGGGCGCAAGGCTTCACTGGCAAAAATGTAACCACTGCGATTATGGATGACGGTAAGCGTTAAAAAACAAATTTATTAACCAGCACTTGTTTTGTTGATTATATCCACTGCTATTAACCCACGCGAAAATTGTACAACAAACGTCTGAATGAAACCTCGAAATATACAGATCACCAAAAAAAAAAAACTCATAATAGAATATATACCAAAATAGAGGATCGCGACAGAAAGTCTGGATAGAACAAAAGATAATATAAGAAGAACCAGATAAAAGAACGATAAAAATGACGTCATAATAGAATATATTAAAATTGAACATCAAGATAGAACATCGAAATGGAACATCATAATGGAACACTAAGAAAGAACGTCATAATAGAATATACCAAAATAGAACAATAGAACATCATAATAGAACACCAAGATAGAACATCAAAATAGAATGAACGTCAGGATAGAATACCAAAATAAAACATCAAAATAGAACACCAAGAAAGAACGTAATAATAGAATATACCAAAATAGAACAATAGAACATCCTAATAGAATATACCAAAATAGAACATAAAGATAGAACATCAAAATGGAACACAGTAAGGTAAAACATCGTAATAGAACACTAATAAAGAACATCATAATAGAATGCCAATAAAGATTACCAAAATAGAACATAAAGATAAGACATAAAAATAGAGCATCAAAATAGAATGAATATCATAATAGAAAACCAAAATAGAACATAAAGATAAAACATCAAAATAGAACAACAAGAAAGAACGTCATAATAGAATACCAAAATCGAACATAAAAATGGAACATCAAAATCGAACACCAAAATTGGTAAATAATAGAATAAAGATAAAACATCACTTGGACAACAAAAAATAACGTCAGAATAGAAAACATAAAAAAATGAACGCCAAAATAAAATTCCAAAAAAAGAACTTAAAAATAGAACATCATAATAGAATCCCAAAATAGAGCATCACGATAGAACACAAAGGAAAGAACGTCTGAATAGAACACTAAAATAGACATTAAAATAGAACACAAAAAAGTGACGTCCACATAGAATGCCCAAATACATAGAACACTCCCACTTTCAAAGAAACACGTGATTATATCGAAAAAGTGTGGCAAATTTGAATTTCCTTTTGAATTGTGAGATTGCAAGAAGTATTTGAGAGCGATGCATATTCGGTTTAGTCGCTTACCCTTTAATTCATCCTTAATGCGAACTTTTTGGTAATATATTAGATTATAAATTGTAGGGAATAGCTTGAATTCCAGGCTTTGGTCTACGTGTTTGCGCGAATATTTCACCGAAGTGAGTCTCATTATAAATATAAGTACGTGTTTCATGTGGCTCAAATGTTCATCCGTGAAATTGCCTTTTTGGTTTAGTTGCTTCGAGTGAGCTGATATTTCACTCGGAGATGAAATTTACGATGCACAAATTTCTGTTTTCGACGCTTAATTAAAGTAAAGCGTGGCGAAATTTATTGCTCGGAAAGTCTGGATTATGCAAAATGTAGACGAAGCAACTTTGACATTTGAGGAGGAAAAAAGCATTTTTGTATCCATTATTTTTTACAAATTTCAAATTCATTTTTTTAAGTTTTGGAATAAAATTGGAATTAATGTCATGTGGAGTTTTTTTTAAATTTAATTAATAATGCTTTTAATCTAATTTTGTTTTCAATTTACATTTATTGGAATTGAATAATTTTTAATGAAATTTGAAATATGAATTAATGAAATTTGAACGCGAGTGTTTTACGCTTAATATTATCTTGATTGTTTTGATTATCTCAGATTTAATGAAACATTTTGATAAACTGTGTTTTTTTATCGTATTCTAGGAGTTGATTACATGCATCCCGACTTAAGAAATAATTACGTGAGTATTAATTAAGTTATTGAATTTTTTCTCTCTTCACTGGGGGTAATATCTATAATATTCTACAGTAATCATGTTGGATCCCTGCTATAAAAGCTATTAAGGGCCTATAATGATGTTGGTCATATATGAACTTATACATGGGCCTTAAATGGAAAAATATTAATAAAATGCCCTTTGTATATTTAGATATTTCAATAAAAATATCAAATATTGAAGGTTAATAAACCTCAATTTTTCTACATTCAATACATTCTAAGAAATGTACCAAAAAATGTACAAATTGGTAATCGAAATCTATTGGGATTTTTTTTCTGCTACCACTTAGATGAATTTAATGGAAGGAAGAAGGTAGTTGGCCTCCAAAGGGCATTGCCCTATCAACGAAAATAACATCCATGTCAACACTCGATAACATAAACCAATAAAAGAGACCATTTTTTTCACTCGCGAACCCTTGGAAACGTGAATTATTGAAACACGCATCACTTTCTGCCAAAAATTCTAATTCACTTCCATTGAGTATCCATGCTTGAAAAGTGAAGCTGATGCTTAGAAACCTAATTTACGTGAAATTAAATTTGTTAAAGTATTTTATTGTTTTAGGCCCATCTTACCAACCTGTACATGACATGTTTTAACATGTATAGATACTTCTTTACATGTCTATACATGTTCATTATATATGAATTTTCCTCATGGGATATTTGATACGGGATAAAATGAGCATTGTTTTTTTTTCTATGGATAAAATGGTTTATTTCATTACTATAAAAAGCCGATAAAAATCTTGTACAAGTCAAAACAATGATTTATAAAAAGCTTGTTTTATCGGATTTATTTTTGTACAAATGCGATTAGATTTAATAAACAGCAAATCCTCGTAAAAATCTGCTAATTCCCGAAAGCATGAAAACGTCAGTTGAAACAATTGTTGAATTAATGCGCAAACACACAAAAGGTCGTTGTCATTTAATCAGATTAAGTATAGAGCTTAAAGTGATTCGATTCAGCAGAAATTCGATGAATCCGGAAAAAATATCTTTTATGGCTTCGAGAGATCTTTAATCTCGACGAGATCTGGGAATCCTTAGAAATATCGCCATCTATTCGCGTATCAAACGGAGGATGAGCACAAAAAAAACTCGTTTTATATGAAAATCTTAAAACAATTCTCCTTGCAAAAAGCATAAATTGTACACAAAAATCCATATAAAAAAAGGGTGGATGTTTTGGGCCCAGAACTTGCCCTCAAATGTCCTAAATCGGGTCAAAGTTGCCACATTTTACGGAATCTAAAAATTCCTGTATATGTATTTACAGTGGAACCTCGGTTTACGAACTTAATCTATTCCTTGACCTTGCTCATGAACCGAAAAAGACTCAAATCATCATTCAGCCCATTCTCATCTAACCGTAGACACGCCCCCTGGTTCACCCCTGAATGCCTGAAACTTAGCCATTAAAAACTTCCTGAACTCACCTAACCAGTCCACAATGCTCCATCGTAACAATATAAAGACTCCAAATCCTCCCCCTAACCAGATTAGTTAAAAATAGTTGTTTGTTAAGAATGAACAAGAAAAAAAAAACTAAGGGGACCATGGTTAAAAATTACATTTATAGAGGCTTAATAAAGGCAAAAATTGAACCTTAACTCGCGTACAATAAATATTCAGAATGGTTTTTCATAGTTTTGTAAAGGTGTAAAATTCCCCCTTAATTTTGTAAGAGATAACTCCATTTGTCCATAATCTTTTGGATCGGTTGATTGACCACCGATCAAACTAATCTTGCCGAAAATTACTTAAATGAAATCTGCTCGCCCTAAAAGTAATTTAATCGAAAAGTGTTTTATTTTATACAAATTATATTTCATTCAAACAAGTGCTGCTATTGAAATAGCTATGCATTACAATTTACTTTATACAATAACCTGTGTTAACCATATTCAATTTTCTTGACATTATCCATGCATGTGCTACGTTCGTGTATGTTCAGGAACTGAAGCTAAGTTCGTGAAGCGAAACAACATGTGGTGCTCGTAAGCCGAGGTTCCACTGTATATAATAAGGATGTCGTATAATTCTGCACCTTTTAAGTATCGTTATTTATGGCAATATTTATGTAAAATTTGATTAGTTTAGGCATTTTTTGCCAAAATGGCTGCAGTCACGCAATACACTGATGTTTGACAGGAAAGCTAACTTTGAAAAAATTCAGAGTATTTCCGGTCAAGCATTGGTGTGTTGCACGATTGCTGTTCTTTAGGGGTTAAAAAATCTCATTTTACCATGTATGTCCAGATATGGCCATATTTGACCAATTTACGGTCCTAGCGATATATATGGAAAAGGCCCTACATGTCCATATATGAAAATTTCACCCGGGAAACTTGTTTATTTCAAATTGTGGCTTTTTAGATGTGATATTTCAATTTTATATATATAGTTTCTTTTTTAAAATTACACGTTTTGAACATGCTTTGTTCTTCTTTTTAATGCCAGTGATTTACCACATTTTAAATGAATTTTGAAAGGATGTCGTCTCAAGATGTTGCTTCTGAAAAAGATGTTTTTAATCTTTTCGATGAAAAAATATCAAAAGAGCTTTCTTAAAAAATCAATAATGGTGGCCATGAGAAATGACGATTTTATTGATTATAGTAACTTGGCTTTTTGGGGGGCTTTTTATCTCAATGGCTAAATCGATAAGCTTTTATGTTGCAGTTAACATTTACTTAAAACGTTATAAAAAAAAGCATCCATTGTTAATCAGGTGAAATTGTTTTTAAAATTTAATTATGTTATTTTTTTTGTGGTTTTTGCAGAATGCCAGGGCTAGTTATGATTTCAGCAGTAATGATCCTTATCCATATCCACGCTACACTGACGATTGGTTCAACAGGTACATTCTTACTTTCATAAAGATCCTACTTTTAATTTGAACGAGTTTTTTGAGAATCTGCTACTAATTTGTATCGATTTTTATGGTTGATTTAGCCATGGAACAAGATGTGCAGGGGAAGTTTCAGCCGCGAGGGACAATGGCGTATGTGGAGTGGGCGTGGCCTACGATTCAAAAGTTGCAGGTAAGAGGACCTTAAGTTACTTAAACATGACTATCACATGTTATTTAAAAATATATAGTTGTGTATGTCGAAAATATGGCCCACACATGGTCCTGTATGGCTCATACTTGTGTGAATTATTTAAAATTAAAATTAAGTGTTAAGTTTCGATATTAAAAATTTTAGGGGAAGAAAACCTTGGCCAAAAATACACAAAAAGAGGCAAACGAAAATAACCAAAAAACAAGATGGCGGCCAAACATTCACCTTACCCAAAAATAGATGCTGAAAATAGCCAAAAGTTATAATTAAACAAAATGGCGCCCAAATCAAATAAGGGCATATGCGAGGGAAAAAATGGGTGGTAGTAAGCCACCATTGGTTAAAGCCTGATTCCCACGTGGCGAAAGTCGCTCACAACTCACACGAAATCGTCATAGTGCGCATGCGCGGAGGATCGCGCATGCGCACTAGGTAGTGAGGCAAGCTCACATTACGTCACGGAAATGAGCCTCGCCATGCCGGATTCACAAATCACTTTTGGAAGCCCTATATGTTTATAGTCTTTATATATTATTTAACATAAATATAATAAATATTTAAATTTGTCTTGATTTTGCGACACATTTTAGCATATGTTTAGCATATAGATATAAAAATGTGCTTGTTTTTATTACCTCGTTGTAAATGGCGAATGTATTTTTTTTCATCCCCCGTGAAATATGTTCCTTCTTCGTACGTCATTTCCGATGAAATCCATTTCCACGTTGGTGGTTTCAAAACGATGAAGAATTCCTGGAAAAAGACTTTATTAGTTTTTTTATTGCACAATATGTTTTGCTAAGTGCATTTGCCTACAAATAGCAATGGGCTTTTATGTCCTAGATATGTTTCAGAGTGTGTTTTACATACGGCTCGAGACGATATAAAAAAAGATTTTGATGGGTTTTTTGAAGAAAGAAAAAACACTATTTTATCTATGAATTTATACAATATACTTTTGGGTAAAATGTGACACTATATAACAAGTTATATTCGTTTTGTTTGTCGTAATTTTGATCGCATAAATATGTATCGATACGAAAAAATGATAAGCATTTTATAGATGAACATTAAATTGGTGGCAAACCATACATACACCTAAGCTGGTATGGTTTGCTGATTTACAGGGGCAGTTGCATTCGGAGTAGAATGCTAAAAAGTTTTAAAAAAATAACTGATTATTTAGAGTTTCCTAAAAATCTGTTGCCATTTTATCATATTGAGAATCATTGGGGTCTTTGGATCATTATTGGTGGAGACATAAATTTAGGGCATCGCAGTAGGGAAGTGTAAAGAGTCCACGGTTCATAAATCCATCAGTGTAGACGTGGCAGCACCCAGTTGTGACTCCTGAATAACATTTCCATTTCCTGGACGTAAATTGCGAGTGTCGTTATACGAGACAGGAAATAGAATTGGCACAAAATGGATTCAAAGATCGTGGACACGGTTACTAATGTGAAAAACACTTTTTTTCGATCCCCAAACACTTTTTTATGCACACCTTAGATTCACAAGATGCACAATTGTCTTTTAAATCACATACAATAACAGCATAGTGAGTGATGAAACCACATACAAGTCCGCGATGAAACTTTTATCGTCAATCTCTGAATCTTTAGATCTTTGAATCTTTGCATCTTTGCATCTTTTAATCTTTAAAGCTTTGAATTTTTAAAACATAAGTGGTCCAACCAAGTTCTCCATCTTTGGGCACAAAAGATGTTTTCCCTGATGATTGTTTTTATGTGATGCTTAAATGGTCGCAGTGATTGCCACCTTTAAGGGTCAGCACACTTTATAGGCTGGAATGCCATATATGGTCATGTGTAGCCCCATTTTTAGCTGTTGCTGTGCCATATATGGCCCTTAATAGGCCATATTTGGGTAAACCATATTTTGTAGTGTCAAATTCGTTTTATTTCATCCGGGTTAACTAATTCAATAATCGGATTTTATGAATGATGATCAAGGATGAAAATATAATTCATGTTTACAGTAAAATGTAGAAATATTGTTTTCAAAATTATTTACTCCGTAATATTATTTAGTGTTAAAGACACATTTGTTAATTTTGTGGCCACCTGAAGATAATTCAGGTTAGCGTTAATGTGACAGGAAACAATGTGGGAGGAATGTTGTATCCAATTTCCATCAAATACGATCACAAGAACACCAACTAGGAAATCAACTGAAATATGGTTTCCCTTCGTGGTATAAAACCAATCGATATTCCGATGCTAAATTAATTCGCTCCCTATTTTTTTTAAATGTCATTAATTAGCATTCCTCTGGAGGAACTTGTAGTTTAATTTGTCGAGGGATTTTCTCTATCAATTTCAAGACATAAATTTACATCAGTTGGCATTTAGAAAATGTACGCATGAAAACATGTTTTTTTATTCGCGCTTAAAATATTAACGAATGGAAAAACTAAAAATGTAGCATTGTGGTTTTAGGTAGAAACACAGAAACTCGATGTAAATTACACGTCGTACATCTTAATTTCAATACCCACCCTTAGCTCTGAAATATTAAAGCTGCCCCTTTATTTTGGCAAACCATGCCAGCTTAGGTGTATGCATGGTTTGCCTACAGAGGGGGGCAAAATATTTGAAATTTTCACTATTTACCTGAGGGGTCTAAGAATAATCGAAATTTTGATGCAAATATGTTTAACCTGGAGGCATTCGCTTATATTTCTTAAACAATTTCGTATTTTGATCCCTTGAAATCTATAGTAGACGATTTATCGAAGAAATATCGATTTTTCTCCCCCTTCTACTAAAGGAGTTACCCCAGATGAACATGTTGGCATTTCCATAAGTTAGACATGGCTTCTGTTATTCAGCCTGTTCAACACCAATGGAATTTCTCATTCGTTTTCTTATCACTGGATGACAACGGGTTTTTTTTTCTCCTTACGTCTGCTTTCTATTATCCTTTCATGGATTCAAAGGACCCATTTCACATTTGAATAAATATACAGATGCGTATATATATCGATGATTACTTCAGATATGCCATCTTGGTTTTATTTCTCCTTCTCCTTAATCTATCTTGAGAAGTTGCTCGATGTGGGTCGAAGGTTAACCCCATGATGGCCCTAACAGAGCACTTTATGTTCTCAAACTATAAATTAATGATATTCTTGAATTCAGTCCTGCGGCACTGACTACCCGTCAATGGTGGACTCGATGCTGTAGATTAAGGATTTGATCTTCCA
>JAQGAE010002610.1:0-17170 GCA_034696685.1 Julus scandinavius | reverse complement strand
TAAGCTTTCGGCGGGAAGTTTTTGGCAGGAAGTTTTTGAGAGGAAGTTATTGGGTGGAAGTTTTATTCCGCAAACCCCAAATAGGAGATCATATACAAATTATGTTAGTTTTAAAGATAAGAGATGAGAAATGAGAAATGTTACTACAAACAATTATTTATTACTTGGCACAACGTTTTAGCTCACAAAGCCACCATTGTTATTGTACACACGGTGATGTGAAGATATAAAAACTGAAATAATCCTTAAACTAAAAAGCTTTGATATTAGAAAATGGCAATGTGCAGTCTAAAAATTGTATGTCCTTTAGGGTATACCGTATCTTTGGATAGTCCACATGTTATAGATGACACTACCACTTGGTTTTGAACTTTTATACAATGATTCAGTTTTACAGAAATTTGAAGATAACGTATGCCTGCATGATTACCATCTAGAAATTCCAAAAGTGAAATGATTTATAAACTAACAACTTCGATATTAAAAAAGAATATACATTGCTATAGTGAAAACAAAATCCCTACAGACGTGTATTCTAATATCTGAAAGAGATACAAGCTAATGTATCATCCAGAAATACCAAAAAGAGGAAAAGTGTCAGGTTCTGTGCACGTCCGAGTTAACTTGAGCCATTTCTCTTAACTCAAGAAAAAAAATTGCTTACAGGCAGTAGGTTGGATAAAGGAATACCAATATGTGACGACACGTGACGTGAATCGGAAGGGGGTTGTCAGAATGCATTGCAGCGCTGTCTAGTGGTAAGGGCTGATTGATGAAGTTGAAGGGAACCTGAACCACATCGAACTTAGCTCAATGTATAACGATGACCCAGATGGAAGACAATATATTCATATACTATGCCTAGACTAAACATTTTGGACAGTAACATAATCCCTAGTGAATAAGAACAAAAGAAATAAAATTGAAAATATTGAATTTTTAATGTTCTGAAGGCACAGGAGATTAATAAAAAAACTTGAGATGTGGGATTTTGAACGATTCCAACTGCTTCAGGTTTTTAGTTTTCTTTGACATTTAGTCTCTTACACTTTACCTGTATTTTTGAAGCTTAGGTTTCTAGAAATATATTGCAGAAGATTATGCATGCATGGTTGTGACAAATAATGGATCTGCATAACGGCTTTAAAAAGATTTCTATTGTAAAATTAATATTTAGTACTATTGATATGCATAATTTTTTAAAATACAAATCGATATGTGGGTAAATCCACGAGCCTAGATGTATTACATATGACCATATACTACAGGGTGTACCAATCAACGCCACCCCAGTTGTTTTTTAGATATTATAGTTATGAACATCTTCTTAATCCGGTTAAATTGGAAGTCATGTGTGCTCGATCTACTGATGTTTGTAGGTAAAATCTAACATTGTTGTTGACGGAAATCCACATAAAATTGCCAATGACGATGAAAAGAATTAATTTCATACAAACAGACCATTGTCTTCATTTTCCTGATGTGACATTTTGTCCTAAGTGTTACGAGTCACAAATTTATACTTCCTATTTAACTGCATTAACGGAATGTTCATACCTACAATGCTTAAAAAAAAATTCGGATGAGGGTGACTTTTGGTCTACCCTGTATTTATGGTTGCAGAGAAAAAAACAAATGCGAATATGCATAACCAAAAAATGTAAAAACATTTATGTTCTAAAGCTAACATTTAGTATTATTGAAACGCTGACAAATTATTTTAATAAAAATCGATATGTAGGTTAGTACATGAGCCTAAATGTGTTGTATAAGACATATACTATGTATGGTTGCGGAATAAAACCCAAATGTGCCTGAATTACATCAAAGTTAAAAAATCTATTGTAAAGCTAACATTTAATATTATTGAAATGCAATCAAATTATTTTAATACAAATCGATATGTGGACAGTATGAATTCAACAGACGTGTAAAGGAGTATTACCTAAAATTGTTGCATAACATAATGGCCGGGCCAACGAATGACAACATTCTCACATATTGGTTTCCGATGATGACGATATGGTCCGAACCCTGTGCATTAAAAATGTATAGCCATTAAACTGAAAATAAATGGATTTTTTTAATCTAAAAATACTGCATAGAGTACAACTGCTGCAGGTTTTATTATAAGAAATGGTTAAATTTGTAGTTATTGTATTGTAGCAAGACATGCTTAATTAACCAGAGGTTATTTGGTTATACTATGGTAGACAGTCGGAGTTTACAAATAAGATTTCTTGCAAATAACAATGATATAATATAACAATGATATTAATAAATAGTAATTTATTTTTTAATTAATACGAAATTAATGCGAATATAATATGGAAATCTGTATTGCCATAAAATGTGATTTCCTTGGGCCAGTTTTTGGTGTTTTTTTGGAATTTTGAAAAGTGTTCATTAATTACGACCCGAAACATTATTTCTACTCTTGATTAACAGGTTCAGGGATATTCCCTTCAATTTTTCCCCCAAAGTTATCCCATCGAGTCGGGCATCAAATTTCACTTTTTCGGGGGTTTTTTGACGTCATATAGGTTTGACGCTGATGAAATGTCCTACAAATTGGGGAAATATATATTAGCATCATTTATTTTTTTAATACAAATTTAATATGAAAATCTGTATCATGCGAGTTTTTGGTTATTCGGGATATCCTCGGTCCACATTAGCGCGTTTCATCGTGGTTCCACTGTATACTTTATTTGTGATTGTACATTCAAGCTACAGAAAGTTGGGTTCGAAGTATTCACCTACAAATATCAAAATGATGTGTTATAAAAGGATCAATAAATGTGCAATCAACCATGCAATAGACGCTCAAGCGTGCATCACATAGAACTTGAACCTAATTCATTATTGTAATTTTAATGTAAATTGAACTTAATAAACCAATTCTCGTCACACACATATATGTAGGTACATATTCTATTGGTTCAATTTGTAGTCATTGTTTTGATGGAGTTTTTTTAGCTCATTTCACTGTAAATGTGGTTGCATAGTGGCATTGCTTCGCCGCGTGGCAATTATTTGATTGGATAAGCTGAGAAATCATTATTGATTAGTATTGCCTGTTTTGAAAATCTGATGACGTATACTTTTAATTCAAAAATTATAGCAGCATTTTAAGTGTGTATAGTTGCTCTGGATCGATTCGAATCCTTGGCGGCAACCTGTAACCGAAAGCTCCCTACCGATGCTGCCTTATTTTTTCAGCAGCCTTGCAATCCATATTCCAGACCGTGTATAAGGCATTGCATTTCACTTGTGCGTTCTATCCCACACCACGGCTGTTGGCGCTTACAGACCTCCGTCGCGTTCACTTGCAGCGACGTTCACGGCGCGATCAGGCGAGAGTCATGGAGAGCGAACATTGGACTGGATGTGATTTTTGACGGCGACTAGGATTGGATCGCCGCAACTTAATCCAGTGATTAACACTTCCGCACGCTTAGCTAGCACGGATTTTGCGGAAATTAGGCTCGGACCATGCGGGACAGCCGAAGGCGCAACTACCGCGAAACATGCATTAGCGTCGCCGGCCCTCGGCCTCGACGCATCCGACCGAGGCATAGGTGACTCGCTGCTTAATTTCGAAGAGAGCAGCGGGCGGCCGTCGATGGCCCTTCTACGGGATTTTGTGAACCCAAACGCCGTCCGGAAATCTGCTTTCGCGCCGGTGCTTTGAAAAATGTTGCACGGGAATGGCCGGTGAGCCAGTCGGTTGCGAGCAGGGCTCCTTCGGCCGGTCTTCTGCGGCGTTTCGACGTTGATTAACCGGTTGCATCTCGTGTTTTTTTTTTTCTTGTCACGCTCTGGATTCTGCACATGTTTGTTCCAGGATGTGACTCCGTGGCTAGCCGCATGAAATAAGAATTTCTGGGTGAAAAAAATTCTTTGTTACCGCACCTGCAAACAATGTGGAAGGTCATGGGTCCTAGTGGCATGACGCGAAATGTGAGCGAAGACCTGGTGGAAGAGGAAGAAATCGTAAGTTAAAAAGTTGGATTTAATTAGATTTCTCTTTCAACCGAGATCCCTGGTAATTAGATTTCCGGTTGGAGCGGGGATTTTACGGATGCTTTAGCACGCTCTAGGCCAGGAAAGCTGACGCGGAAGGAAGCTAGTTTGCGAAGTTTTGAAATCTGTGAAAATATCCCTTCATTTTGACTACCTTCATCGCTACCATTGTTGTAGTAAAGTTAATTTTGTAGACAAATTTAAGTGTTTTTGTTTCCCACTTTTTTCGCGATTCAAAGGCTTCAAATTTCCGCACTTTATATCTGCATATTGTACATCTTGCAGTTCTTCAACCAATTAAATCACGACTTGAATTTCCTTCTCTGTTTGCTCTTACCATCCATGAAAAACCTAACTCTTTCCTACGCAGTTAAAAAAATCCGTAAATTTCACAGGAAACGTAGATTCAATTTGAAGGCCATACAAATTAACATGCATACAAAACCTAACCCTTCCCTATACAGAGTTAAAAAATTTATAAATTTTACAGGAAAAGTATAGAGTAAAATTTGAGAGCAATATCCATACAAATTATCTAACGTACATACGAAACCTAACCCTTTCCTACACAGTTAAAAAAATCCGTAAATTTTACTGGAAAAGTAGAGTACAATTATAAGAAAATATCCAATAATACGAGAAATTTCCTTTAAATTTATTCAAGATAAAATAACTTTCTGCATGTAGTGACCTCTATTGAGAAATCAAACCAACTACAAGTAATATGGTAAGATGAACAAAGTCGGTGTCAGGCTGTCAGCATTCCTCTCTGCTTTAATGCAAGAAATTTACTTCAAACGTGCCCCAAAATGAAGTAACATTTTGCATCTCACACACCCCACACTTAGCTTGCAAATCAATGGTATTTTGTTACTTGAGTTTAGTGGGATGATAATGTTTATCCTATCAGCTTCTCAATCGGAAGACCTAAGTTCGAATCCCGGTTTGGCTGTTTTGCCTGTGATTTTCCATGTTTTCCGCAGTTCTTTCCAAGAAAATGCTAACTTACAAAAAATGTAAATCATTAAGTAATTGTATGTGACTTATAATGACAAATTGAAAAAAACAAACTCATACACTTCTATTTCAGAGGGACTGTCATGGCATTTGTCAGATAACAACTGTGAAAAGCCAAATAACATCACAAAACCTAACCCTTTCCAAAAGCCACATAACACCACACAAATACAACCTTTTACTAATCATTATACAAGTTTCACACAAATCTTGTGTTTAAGCTTGCAGGATCCACACAAAACTATATTCCAACGTTTTATTCTCTTTGGTAATTCACTACAGAAGCACATAATTATTTAAAACCCATGCCCAAGCTCCATGCAAGAGCAGGTGCTTTCTAATGGTCCTTTAGTTTTTGCCTTCGATATTGGACAATGGATTAGTCTTCGTATACCGAAAGCCTAGATTTTTATTAGTTGTTCAATTTATCAATAATGTCCAAAGCCTGTACCACAGTTGCTCACCAAACTGCAGCTCAAGCTTGGCCTCTTCTAATTAATCTTCATCTCAAGTTTAAACTGAAGCTCGAGTTTCATATTAGTTGAACAACTGTGGCACAGGGTAAGTCTTCTGAAAATTTTGGGTTAGTTTTAGTTTAAATGGCCGATTTTAAAGAAACTATTTATATTTGTGCTGAAGTTTACATTACTGAATATTCTGTATAACGTTGTAATACATGGTTGAGGTAGTCTCAGTGCATTACTCAATGTATTGAAGAGACTGTTTTGTTTGCATTGTACTACCCATGCGGTATTTGTGATGCTCAATACTATCCTCGTCACGCTTCATCAAGTTTCAAGCATCAAGTGATATCATATGAATGCATATGAATGTTTGTTTGTTTGGCAAATCAGTTACGTCAGGTGTACTGTTGCAAAACTAATTACATTTAATCTCGTTTGACTGCTATATCATATTCATGTAACTTGACCATCTGCTGCTCCTGATGTTTGATAAACTTTTTAATCTAAATGACACTTGAATGAGAAGTATTTTTCTGGACTATTTTATGCGTTCGAGATTGTTAATGCCTAGTTAATAATATTTATGAAAAAAAAACCACATTTATTCAGCATAATCGAATTTACACGGCTAATAGTCGTGTAAAAATATAAAGCATTTTAAAAATCGGTCACTATTAAAATAAGCATTTGCAAGGTTAACATTTTTATCTCTACTACTGTTAGTTAACTATTAATTTCTTGGAAAAATCAATATAAATTGATAATTTAGCATCCAACTTACTCAACTCAAAGTGAAACCAATTAAACTTAAGTATAACATGAACTTGGATGGATGGATGAACTTTGGTTGCTTTTAATTAAAAAGCATGTATATTGCAAATATGCCAAATTTGCATCTGCCTACTTGACGTTATTAATGGCTCGTTTTTGATGAAATTTGTTTTTCTCCATGCATATAATTTTCTCCATAATATAATACTAGACAAATATTCGTTTATAAAACAAATAGCACTGCCCAAGGTACATGTTGTGTATATAAATAATATCGATTAAACGCCATATATATGGGACATACTATATGACCCTAAACCATTTTTCCACTAAGGATATACGCCTTGACAAACGCCCTGGCCCAAAATTACCCCACATGACGGGGTAACATTGGAGAGTAAAAATAATGCCATATTTTGAAAAAGGATGACGATTCCAGTCGACCTGGGTCGTAATTATGGGATTCTTATTCAGAATTCCAAAAACCCACCAAAATCTGGTCCAAATATCCACATTTTTCTCGACTGTTTGGCCAAGATTTTTCGTTTAAGTTCACGGGGTATTTGCCCGAGCATGTTTAGTTTCAAATTGACATTTACACTAACCATGACGCTTTCTACATATATTTACAAGTAGGTTTAAATCAAGCTTTTTCCTCTGAACGTTGTTATTCTCATATGGTTTTGAAGTATTTGTCACAGTAGGGTGGCACCTTTTTGCCATAGGTTTGAATAAACTTAGTTATAGGTGCTATTTAAACACATTTGTGGAGAGAATAAGTCTGTACTGAATTTTAATACGTGTGAAAACAGTAATCTTATAGTCGAAACTTCTATGAATGTAAACTAATTCGGACCATCTTCAATAATATTATATTGCATTTTAATTTTATATGAAAAAAAACACATGGGGATCATATGTTACTGTATAAAGTTGGTTGGTAGTAAACCAGACGTATATCGAATGCAATATAAAGTTAATACTGTATACTAAATTGTAGTATACATGATATGTATGTCCAATTTTTACATTTTAACAATGTGAGTGGCAAGACATTTTTAAAACAAGATTAAAGAATTTTATATTGAACGTATTGCACATAATATACTTGTCTATATAATATCATATTTTTTATACAAAGTGGTTAGGAATGTATATTAGTCGTGTCTAGTTTATTTAACTGATATACAGCCTTGACACACAATACTTCTGAATTTTAATAAAATGTATTTAAATAGTGACTGGAAAAGGCACCACAGGTCTTGGCCCGTCGCACCTAGTATAAGATGGACTTTGTATTTGGGGGCATTGTTGTTTCAAAAAAGAGAACGTACATGACTTTACTTAGCTTTTATTTTCCTATCCTGTTTTCTTCTGTGTGTCTAGTCAAGGCTTTGTGTGGATGATATGTTTATGTCTCCTGATGTGATGATGTTGGCTGTAGTGAGGCGGTTCCGCTGTGGTGCCATATACTAGAGCTATATATTGTTACTTTCGGTAACAAGTTACATCTCCATTTCTTCATTTAACGTACATCTGTGAGCTGTTAACACACTACAGTAGAGATTGACCAAATGCATCCTGTGTAAATCTCTCTAACAGCATAAAATGTGCCTGTCCCGACTTGGGACCCGTGTAAAAATGAATTAACCTCCCTAATGTAACAATGAATAATTTGTATTGGCTTTAATGATTTTCTAAGGGAATATTAACAATGGAACTGCAAAAAATATCTTTCCACTCACCCTGTCCTTGCTGCTGCTGAATGTTAGGAAGTATGTCTGTCACAGCAGTCATGTCCATAGAACAACTGAAGTTACTACTTGGATTAACATGTTCCTGGTTGGCATTGAACCACTCAATAAGTACAGACTCCATAGCTGGATATCTGACGACCCATGTACTTTAACATTGAGGTTTGTGTTGTCAGATTTGGCTAGATGCTGTGCTGCCTTCTTCAGTGTTCAAGAGATTGTGGCTTGGCTGACCTTGATCTTGTGATTTTTCTCAAGTCACTGTATGAGTTCCTTGTGTGAAGCACTTGGATGTTCCTTTTTGTACTGACACATAGGTATATGGACAGAATCTGTCATTCTCGTGTGCATTAATTCACCCTTTACACGCCATTTTTTCCGATGTGAGCCTACACAATTATTACCAAATGCAACAGACAGGGCAAGGCAAGGCAATTACTGTGCTAAAATGCACTTCAATAGCTGGTGACTCATCTATTATTGAAAAAAGGGGAAATTGCCTATTTTGCAGATGTATGTGTTCTTGTCTGCCGAGAACCTGTCTAAAAGCATATTTTTCACCGGTCCCAAGAATATGCTTTTAGACAGATTCTACTGTATTGTGCAACAACGTAGGAATTGACTTTCAACTGTAGCTCTTTAAAAAAAGGCAGACATAAACATTTACATATGGTATTGCCAACCTAAATGGCAACTAAATAAACAGCCATCTATCACTTGATTCAATAAAGCTATTAAAGTGTTTGTTATAGTTACCAGTCAAGATGCATGTCACTGTAGACCAACTTAACATAGTATAATTATTTTTGTAAAAATATACTATTAAGTATATTCAAGGATATCTATCATCTTAATCTGCTATTCGATTTCTAATAATAATTTTAAAAACATTTTATTGCAACATATTTTTATGCAAAAACATTGAATGTTTGTCACTCATTGTAAAAAAAAATTATTAAAAAAAATTAGGTAATCTTTATTCATTTTTGAAAATTCAGTATAATAATTGTATTTCAATGATTAACAAATGATTATTTTGTAGATATCTGATACAAAATTTTATTATAAATTCTATTATTGATCTACTCTTGCTAAACAGTTCATTAAAAGATAATTTAAATTTTAAGGATAAAGTACTAATGACAAATACAGAGAGATACAATAGACGAACAATACTGCACATGTGATGAGTGCTTATGCAATAAACTATTGGAAAAGTAAATAAATTTTGCAGGAGTCTAGATAATTGTCTAGATGTTTAATTTTTAATGTTCCTCTTAATGCAGAAACACATATTCATGTTATGTCTACATTTTATTCGTTCACCCAAATTATATTTATAATGATTAATTAAAATTATGTAAACTAAAAATAATTCTCCAATGTTTATTTAGTTGCTGAAGTTTATGCAATGAAGTCTAGAAAACCCGAGTATTTGTAAGAAAGTATTTGCGAGAGAACACTTACTTTTAAATGGTTAATTTTGGAATGCATGTAACTGAAATAAAGTGTCTGCAAACCAAGTTGTCGAAATGTGGTTTCGTGAACATATTTCCATAAACAGGTTTGTCCAAATGTAGTTGTCCACATAGGAACTGTTTGCTGGTCAAGGTTTGCTCTATGCACTTCATTGCAGACGACGCTTGTACTAGGATGAACACAAAAAACGATATTCGTCTTGTAGCACGCGGAGTATAAAGTTCTTGGTAGGAGCGCCTTAACCATAAAACAATGTTTCATTGATTCCCTTTCACCTCCTCTTGAGCGATCACCAAAATGTTTCATGGAAACACGTTTTTTTAGCCAAACGTTTCATGAAACTTGGTTGCAGAAATCTGGTGAGCATTAACATATCACAAACATATTTGTGAAACCCTGTTTCAGTTTCGTGTTTCATCTAGAGTGTACTAGGCATAAGACATCTTTAAATGCAAATGACTAGATTCAAGTGTTATTTATTTTTTTTCCAGTGTGTTTTAAATCGATATTTCTCTTTATGATCAGATTAGAAATTGAGTATTGACTTCAAAAATTTTGAAATTATTGCTGATCAAAGATAATTGACTCCTGCAAAAAATTTAAATTAACCCTTCTTCATCTCTTCTTTTTATGGGTGGTGTTTTCTGTCAGTCACATCGGATAATACAAATAATACTAGCTTAATACCACAAATAATCTCGTCTTAACATGATTCTGATATATTGTACTTAATTTCTAATCATTTGATGAATTGACAGAAAAATGGTATACTAAGTCATAGAATAAAAACGTTATCAGACATTGGCATGTTGTTGTTAATTCATTACATCCAATAGATTAAATCCAGGGTAGTTTTTTATAGGTTACAAATAAATATTGCTTTTTGTTATCAGTGATACAATAAGCGTGTTTGACAACATTCCACTACTATTGTAACACTAAGTACCAAAAACATTTCTGTTGACTGGTTGATAGCACAATAGTGTGGTCATTTGGTTTTCTCAGAAAATATATCATGATAACAGGTGATCCCTTATGAAACTTAACTCAATAAACTAAGCACTATCCAAAGCAATGACTTAAGTACAGATTTTCATTAATAATATTAATTTATAAAGTAAAATAATTTTAGAGAAAAGTAGGGTTAAGGAGCAACTTTAAGTTGCTCCTTAACCTCCTTAAGGCTATGTTAATATTGTCTTAGGGCCGGTTGCACCAACAAAAGTTAAGCTAAACCTAAGGTTAACCGTGAGTTAACTAAGAAAAGCATTGCACCAAAGGAAGTTAACAGTTGACCATTGGTTAATTTGAAGAAAACCAATGAGGCTAACCCTGAGGTTAACTCGTGGTTTTATATAACCTCAGGTTAGCTAACCATTTATTTAACCTTTGTTGGTGCAACCGGCCCTTAATAAGACAATATTAACAAAGCCTTTTCTTTTGACCCTATAATATAACTGTAATAATTTGATACATGTCATTCTGAAAACACCAAAGGACACGTATATACATTCAAACACACTTTGATCGACAATAGGTATCTATTTTTAGATTTTGTGGAATTTATCCTATTTGTTCTGAGTAAAGCTACAACATTTGTTTTAAGTTTGACATGTGAATATCCCACGTATGTCTGCAAATGTTACATTTATAAATACAGTACATTTAAGATATTATTTTGAAACATGTATAGACACAAAAATTGGTTCATTTCAAAGTAAATACGTTGATAAAATTTCGATATTTAATTACAAATTCTCTTTACATAACATTATTCAATACAACTGCATTTACATGTTAAGTTCAAATACAATTCGTACAACCTTATTATTAGGCACTACATATATTTTCGATTAAAAAACGCATGATGAGAACGATAATATTTTAAGATTTTCGGATTCAATTTTATAATACTATGTATGTATATCTCAGAAACCTTTGGAAAGAATTTCAAGTTGGGATGGTTGGCTATTTCAAATTATAAATCCTAAGAACATGTCGAAGATGCTCTTTGTTTCCATTATTATAATTATATGCAACTTTAAGAATGTATTTCAAGAAGAATTCATCTCCTCTTACTGCAGCATAGCAGGCTGGTCCGAATTCTAAGTTGTCCAGGTCGGCTATCAATGACATGTCCAATTCAAGGAGGTAATGGACGATTCTTTTGTGTTTGTAAGAACATGCCAAGTGGAGGGGAGTTCTGCCAAGTTTATCTCGATTTCTTGTCAAACTTGCATCTAAATTTACCAATGCCACGAATTCCTCAAATCTGTCATTAAGGACTGCTTCGTGTATATCCAAACCTCGAGAAAGGGCATGATCCATGAAGTTTCGAATCATTTTATTTTTTTCTTTGAAATGCTCAAAAGTCAAAAATTCAACTTTATTTTTTGTCCTCCTTGTTCTTTTACCTTTTTTCCACTTTTCCATGTCTGGGCTCAATAACAATTTCGTCATATACTGGGCTACATAATATTCTGCAAATGTTCGATGGAAAAAATGGATACTTTTTAACGTTTTTGAAATAATTCCTATTGTGATTAAATCCCACAATAATAAATCTGCAAGTTCGTTTTTCGTACCATAGAATGTTTTGAATCTTTCTGCAAATAAAAACTGAAATGCATACCTCTGATATGCAGTGGAAAATAATTGACTTTTATTTTTCATGTTTAAAATTGCACTGCTACTTTTTGCCTTCCATTTTCCTTCACAATGTAAACAGTACCTTTGTTTTATAAACTGTTCATAAAGTCTGGATACGTTGTTAGCATTTAATGGGCAATGGACCTCATGACCAAATCGACATGATTTTTTGATCTGATTGAAATAAACCTCTACAGCCATTTTTGCCAATAAGGCATTTCCAATCAATTTTGAATTGTCAGTAGCGTTTGTAACCTTGTTATACAAATCTAGGCAACATGTTTCGATACTTGTGTGACTTGAATCTGGTTCGGTTACATGCGTGTTCATGGGATGCATTTTCAGCAAATGCTCTAAATACTTTTTAACAAAGTTTTCTTGGTCATCTGCTTTGTAATCTTTCAGACTGTAAGAATGTTCTGTGGCAATCACGTTGTGAAATTCAGATCTGGTGGTTATCCAGATTTGTTGAATTTTAGTCTTTTGCATGCGGTTCACCATGCTTACAACTTGGGATTGGTAAAGAGGACAAACCTCGTCTAAGCCATCCAATAATACAATGATTTTTCCAGTTTTCTTAACCCTTTTCTTTAAAATGTTCATTCCAATATTGGTGCTATCGTTTTCTAATCCTTCGGCAGTACTTAGAAACTTGATCAAGTCTGACACTCGTACATCGACATGTTTTCCAACTTTGATTTTTTTCAAAAAATCCGTATGATCGTTCAAGCAAGTTTGAATAACCCAATAATTGGGATATTTCTCTTTAATTTTGGTTGCGATGTTGCATAGCGCAACTGATTTTCCAGTGCCTGGATCTCCAGATATCATAGCAATTTTTCGCGCTTCGATATTTCCAATTATCAGATCCTCATCTGGATTTTCCCAGGTAAACATGTGTGCACCACCTTCAACATAGTCTTCAATTAGATTGAAAATAAGGGTCGAAGGCATTTCTGGATTTTGCTTTTTATCATCCTTTCCATCAGGAGAGACTGGGTAGAACGGTGTTTTGGAACTTGGATTTGTTTTTATCCATATCTGTTCAATTCTAGAATGTCTCATAATATCTACTAAAGCTGTAATTTTAATGTTGAAGTTTACCAAAGATTCTCCAAATGTGTCCAAGAGCACGATTAGATTGTTCCCTTCTCTAACTCCTTTGCTTATTTCGCCTTCATCAAGGTTTGAAGAACCACTTTCTGACTTGCCAGCGATTACCAAAAATTTGATTAAGTCATCCATCGTACTCATAGTTTGCGCATTTAATACATTCAGGTGTTTTACTAAATTTATTGCAATGAGCCATTCACCTCGACTGTTCTTTTTCTTCTTCTGTGAATTATCTGCAAAATGGGTTGATTTTGTGGAATTTCGGAAAGTTTTCTTATGGTTATCATTCTGTGAGATGAATTCCTTGCCTGGATACAGCTGCAGGGAAAACTTGGATTGATATTGTTTATTTTTACTTTCCAACATTGAAAGCAAGCGATGAACGATATCTAATTCACCTTCATTCACATTTTTATTGGTTTTAGTGAATTTGTTGAAGTTGTTGAGTTTTAAGTTGTAACCTTTAAAATTATCGACTATGCTTTCAGCACTGATCATATTCGAGTGCGCATATTTTCGTTTAACATAACAATCTGTTACTTCTGACGTTAATCCTGGCAAGGAATTCCCAATCACTAATGGTTCGTTATTGATCTTTTTATCCAATACATCTGATGTAAGCAATTCATTGTACCTGTTTTCTGGTTCTTCTTCTGTTTCTAAAAGCTCTTGCAGTGCAATGTCTTGGCCTTGGAAGTCCACTTTTGTTTCTTGAATTCTTTTCTGACTTTCTTCTGTTAAATCTTCAAAGGTGAACTTCAGTTCATGTGTATTCTCACTGTTTGACCGGAGTTCCTCGTTGGTGATCCACGAATTGACAGTGTCTTTGTTTTCGGTATTGTAAATAAGGGCAAGTATCATATTTTTGTTTTGGTTTTCGCAAATTATCTGCGTGCAAGTATCAAGAATCGGGGTAATTTTGTGTGTGTCTTCGATCATCAGCTTGTCCTTTGGAATTTCTACTGCCAGAATAAATCTGTTGACTAGGCCAAGGACTTTTGCAATTTCCTCGTTGCTACTCAGCAGGTATTCC
The DNA here is from genome assembly GCA_034696685.1 of Julus scandinavius. Lineage (NCBI taxonomy): Eukaryota > Metazoa > Arthropoda > Diplopoda > Julida > Julidae > Julus > Julus scandinavius. The sequence goes on along the minus strand of JAQGAE010002610.1, from coordinate 2,864 downwards.
AGGTTGTGTGCAGAGTATGTGACAATCGAAGCTTTGGTTTTTAAAAATTGAGCAACTTTAATAAATGCCAAAGCTGTGCTGTCAGAAATGAAGTGCAAGACGCCATTGTGCTCTAATAGAGGAAGGAGATCATCTTCTGGCCTGTCTGTGATAGCAAAAAAATCGCCATACTCCAACTTTTTTTCAGGATTTGTTGACTTGATTCCAATAACGGACATCACGTTCAGAAGTTGGTCCTTTGGAGCAATGTAAAAAATGAGATTGTCATGAAACTTTTTTACCGGATCTGTGATCTCCTGTTCAGGAAACTTTGTGCGGAATTCTTCATTCAGCGTTTCTGTGAATTTACTTGGCAGCTCTTTAATTAAATAAGCGCTTTTATCTTTTCGATTGTACAAAATATATACAGGGTCTGTATACTCTTCGATGGTAATTTCATTGCTGTTTAGGTCCTCTTCATCAAATCCGACGTTGGTTAATATTACTAACTTCATTGATAAATGTGGATTGTAATTACTGTCCAGCTTATACTGCCAATATTGATAAAAGTACTGCTTCAAATAATAAATTCCTCCTTCATTTTCAAGCAAGTCTGCACTCGTGATGCATGTTGCGTCCTTACACGATGCCTCAAATACGAATTCATAATGCGGTATTTTTTCTTCATCTTTGGCTTTGTCTTCGTCTTTCTCTTCGACCTGGTAGTATTTGTATTTGATTTTAGCTTCGCCTTCTTGGTTGTTGTTATCAAATATCACATCATCTTTGAAGATTTTCTCGTGTAAAAACGAATTAACTAGAACTCCAACTTGCTCTTCAGTGTTGAAACTAACTGCGTCATTGCTTTTGTCTGAATTTAGAGTAATGTCGGTACCCGAATTCCCAACCTGTCCATCTGGTTCGTCAGACACGTCATTTGAGCTTTCGGTGCTTGTCATTTTCTAATGTATATTTTCTGAAAAACACAATCAGTGAAATTTATAATCTTTATCGAATTTAACTTTTAAGAGTCATTCATGTATTAATAGGTATACCTATAAATTATAAACGCGTTTGATAAAAAACTTAGTTTTCACAGCAGTAAGATGTACTACCTAGTAGATCTTATTTATAACAATGGCTTTCAAAGTGAACTGCATTCTTTGCATCGAGTTGTAACAGATATGATAAAGGGCAAATTTATGGATGAAAGCCACGTAAGAAACTTATTTATGTATTTTAAATTTGATAAATTGTTGCCATTGTCATAACAACTAAACTTTCGTATATAAAATATTCCTTAATCACTTTCGTTTAACAATGTTTGCAGTGGTACTTAAATATTGGAACTTACCTTATTTGTTGGTGTAAGCAATTTTAAAGCTGTAAGTCACCGGATTCGTATGTGGCAAATTTGAAATAATGAAAGTGCGTCGTCGAGCAACCAAAGTGAAAATTTCAAATGCGATATTACATCTATATTTATATAGACGTAAGGCATGTTTGCTAGAAATGTATCCCGTCTTCTGATTGGCAATAACGAAACTGTTATCGCTAAATGTAAATGTTCCTTGTATTGGAGACTACCTGTGGATTTTAACCGAATCGTGGATATAATTGATATGTATACAGGGTTATAATAATAATTCCGAAAATAGATGACACATGGAATTCAGTCATAATTAGATTATAATATTCTAGTGTTAACAATCCAATAGCATGGAAGTGCTATGCAAACAGCACTTCCATGCTATGCAAACAGAAATATATGAAGATACTGTATACGACTCGAGATATGCATATATGAATATAAATGAAAAATGCCATATACACAGTGTATGACATACACGTGTATAAGGACACGTAGTGCATGCACTGTATATGCCATATGTATATTTGCATTAAGGTTTCAGTTTTAAAAATTCGTCTTAAAATAAAACTTTACAGTGTGGATTGCTTATCAAAAATGTGTTATCTTTAGGTTGTTTGCAAATCGTATCTTTAAGAAGATTATGACCTGTAACCATAGGAACATTTTAATTATATTTTTCCCGACATTATAGTGTTTTATATGTATTTTCGAATTAGTAAGGAATGTCCGAGTTAGATTAGGTGGAGACGATCTATTGATAGTTGAACACTACAAAAACTAGAAATCAGCAAAACTATTAATCACGTGTAGGCTACCTGATCTAGCAGTGAAATCCATTCTATAAAATATATGGTTGTTATATTGTTACATGTACGATTCTCAGGAATTTTATAATACGTTTAAGGGTTCTTACAAGTAGAATTCCAATTACACTGAATTCAGAAGCAGAGTTCGTGGAAACAACAGATAAGACAAACATTTGCCTTTAATCTGTCATTTTTTATTGGTTATTGCACATTTTGATTATCTCACAAGTGTAAATAAACCACATAATGCATTGTAGTAGTTTGACAACGTGCAATCTTATAATTGAGGCATGTCTGCATTCATGTTTTCACTAACTAGGTTTAAAAGGTTTGAGTTTTAATTTATCATGATATAGTAAAGCTATTCAGGTGCTATTTATTTATGAAAATTGTGACGTGTATTTTTTATATTTGTTTTCTTTTAGTGTGTTTAAAAATTCTAATGTACAAAATTGAACTTTTGACATTTAGTTGTGGACGCTTTAATCTTATTTTGCAGTTTTATCAGTAATAAATACAGTATTTACTTTGTTTACGTCTGCAATTCAGCGAATTATCTATATTAAGTTTAGATACAGTTATCAAGCGCATAAACAAGGTTGCCAACAACATTATGTTAACAATTCCCGCACACACTGAAAACTCAAAATGTGCAAAAAAGCACAAAAAAATGTGTAAAAAAGTTGCGCACACCTAATGTGTTTTAA
>JAQGAE010002609.1:0-17171 GCA_034696685.1 Julus scandinavius | reverse complement strand
AACGCACTAAGTCTGTGTTATGTGCTGTACAATGCAAATTGTTAGTTGAGAAATGTGTGTTTATTTCCTTTAAACATCTGCATTTTGATTTGATTTGTAAATTTCCTAATCTTCATGAAACTAGCTGGTTGTAAATTTGTTGTAATATCTTTTTAATTTTGAAATAAACTTAAATACAAAGTAATAATATAAATGTTTACATAATTTACTTCAACAAAATTGTTAATGGTAGTGTTGTACTAAGTATTGGCTTTTAAAAGATCATATATTTGTAATATATTAGTAATATATTAGTAATAGACATTAAAAAAATATATTTATAACAATGTATATTGGGAATATATGAACAATATATTCTGTAAAAATATATTTTATACAAAACATATTTATAATATATTTTGTTTTGTAACAATATATTGGAAATATATTTTCATTATAACCCATTATATTTTTTATATATTGTCAAGATATTACTTTTCCATATGGGCTGTCCCAAGTTATATGAAACAAGTTATGTGTATTTAAATAGATGTTTCGAAAAAAAGGATGAATTTATCGCATTTACTAACAATATATAGATAGAAAAGAATTTTATTACGTAAACGAAATTTTAAATACATGCATGCAGCTATGCTGCAAATGATACGTACACTGTCTAAGCTGAAGTCCTAATTTAATATTTCTTCTGTGTCATTTCTTGTAGAGTAATCAAAGACTTAATTGCGTATGTTTTATTTTTTTTAATAATAATAAGGCACTTTATGTTTCTTATAAGATTGGAAACCGGTCTGAATTTTCTCTGAAAGATTTAATCCGGAAGTTTCAGTTTTCACAGTGTAGCTTTTTTGATATCGTACGTACCATTCTTCGTAATCGTTTAGAGATGTTAATTGTAATGGGAGAACTGTAATTTAATTTGATTATTTCGGAGAGTGAAATAATGTACGTGACTATGAGCTGACTCCACCTCTTATTTTCACTGATCAGTAACTTATCCTTTTCTTTTTTTTTTAGAAAACTGCCGTGTACATGATTGGGTCCTGTCCAGCAAGGTATGGCAACGCAATCGTGTTGAACCGATGCCATCGCAACGTTGCATCTGCTGAGTATGTATACACTCTAGACCTTCCGGTACTAAGTCAAAAAACAAACCTGACCTACACCAACGTGTACTGTGCCTTGTGCAATGGGGACAGTCATTTGGTCAAGTGGGGCATTGATATCTACTGCCCTATGCATTATCCCAACTGTACAAACGAATTGAGTTCTTGGAGATATGTTCCTGGCAAAAAGTACTGGATGTTTCATTTTACAGAGAATAGAACAGACAACGGAAACGAGGAAATTATCTCATATGAAATTAATAATTTGGTGAGCTACTTTCAAGAAGCCAGATTTCGGAGGTGTCGCCACGATGTGGTTCTTTCTTGTCCAGCCAGTTGGAAAAATGTCAAGGAGAGAGTTCTCTGTCAGTCTTATTCACTTACAGTAAAATCTAAAAAGACAGCCCATCTATATAAGAACGAGTACTGTGCCATTTGTCATGAGGAGTCAGTTAACCATCTCCTGTGTCCAAAGGTAATCCACCAGCCAACTGAAGTTGGGGATCCACATTCAACACGAATTCACTCCTATGCAGTCTTACTTGACTTTTTGGGCGAGAGCAGTCAGGTAGGCGTCGCCGGCTTCTGCGGCATCGATGGGCTGGTTTGCGGATTTGGTGAACTGTGTGATCAGTTAGAGAAAGTGTGTCAAGTATATACTTGCGGCCGGATGTACAGCATGAACGCCGATGGAAAGTGTGTTCCAAATCCCAACATTGCACGATTGAACCTATGGACACGCAGTGACTTACCTTACTTGGACAGTAACTGCCCAAAGCTCTTCATAACTGCTGATGACTTCATCCGCCATCTTAACAACTCTGTTTATATTAGCGCCAAAAACCAACTATACAGCAGCAAACAGTACGAAGTAGTCAACTCGACTACAATTTTGATTTGCACCAGCTTTGACATTCATTTATCATGGAAGTTTTCAGAAACCCAGGCAATGCTATCCAAGATCTGCGTTAGCTTGTCTCTCATCTGCTTGGTCGCCCACATTATGGTTCATGCCGCAACGCCTCCCCTACATAATCTGCCAGGTAAAAACCTGATGTGTTTATCCATCGCTTTGTTTGTGGCCCAGCGTTGCTTCGAGTTCGGACTTGGAGTTACAAGTTACAAGTTCTGTATTGTAGTTAGCTTAGTAATTCACTTTGGATTCTTATCTGCCTTCACATGGATGAATGTAATGGCTGTGGACGTTTTTCGCACTTTTGCTACCACAGCCAAGTTGCGATCTCATGGACAAAGGGAAATGGATTATGAATTCTGTATTTACTCCATATATGCTTGGTCTACGCCCTTAATCATTATTCTAATAGCATTTACCAACGACTTTACTCACTGGATGCCAGGGTATGAACCCATGTATGGCAAATCTCTGTGCTGGATCAATAACCGGAACGCCCTCTTCATATTCTTTGCCATACCACTGGCTATTATTTTAGTTATCAATATTATCCTTTTCACCTTGACAGTTACTGCAATTTGCAAAACAAGAATGGCAACAAAGTTTGCCTGCAAGAGCTCATCATCAGATGACATGAATAGAATATTGATGTATGTCAATTTGGCACTTATCATGGGGCTAACCTGGATATTTGGATTCGTAGCTGCTCTATCCAGTATGGACGAGATATGGTACATTTTCATATTGTTAAATTGTCTACAAGGCACATTCATCTTTATTGCATTTTCATGTAAGAAAAATATATTGCGCATCACTCTAGCAATGTCTTGCATATGCACATGTATTAAGAAACACAGGGTTTCATCTAATGACTCAATCGAAAATGAACAACCACCATCTTTACCAGCAGCATTGGCATCCACAAGTGAAACATGCAATTCCAAAGATTCTTTATCCTAAGTAAAATGTTGAAACTAACTTCAATTATGCACAATGTGTTGCTTGTGTAGTGTATTAAAAAAAATACTTTGTGTTGCATTCTTTGTGGTTCTTACAGACCTCGCTTAAACTGATCTTCATTGTCACATTTTTCTTGGCCTTACACTTTAGAGTTCTAGTTGGTTTAGCAACCACTTGTGATGAATTGCCTTCAGAATCAATTAGGGACCCCTCGGTTAGATAAATCTCTAAAAACAGAATCATATTGAACATTTACTTTTTCGAAATCTTACCCTATAGTATATCATTGCAATCTCACCCAGAAGTAGTATAGGAAAAGTCATTTCTGGCTCACGTCAAAAATAAAATTGCAGAAATGACTTTCCCAAAAAAAACCTGCAGAAATGACTTGCTTAGTACTAAGAAGTAACAGGGGATACTTACTTATCTATGGATAAAACAATGAGATCATTCTAGATGTTATTTGGGAGATTTTTTAAATATTTAATTCCTGAAATAATTTCCCCATTCATTTTTCATTTCTTTTATACATTTTCATTCTATTTTGAAAATATAAACACATTTTATAATTCATTTTTGTTGCTAAACTTTTGTTCTATGCATAAGTGCAAAATTTCATTTTAAATCGCGGTATACCTTAAAATACCTGGCTCACTTCAAAACTTGGATTAAACTCGACCGGCGTATAATCGATTTGTCAATCAAAGAATGGCGCTTTAAGGGGGTGAACGAGCAAAATCCAAGCCCTATACCTGCCATTTTTTTAAAGTACAAATATGGTCAAAGTAATACAAATTTGCACAATAAAAAATTGTACTATGATCAACAAAATTAAATGATTCCAATAGAGAAAATTAAAAAAAATGCCCCTGTAGTTTTTAAAAAAAAAATGTTTTTCAAAACGTCCTAGCCTAACGCCCTAGGCATTTTTGAAAGCTATAGGGCCTTGCTTAAGTTAGCTTATTTAGGCTTAATTAAGCTTAAATAGCAATAATTTAAGCTAGCGCCCCTTTTTGGCCGGCCCTAGGCATTTTCGAAGGCAAGAGGGCCCTTCTCAAGTTAGCTTATTTAGGCTTAATTAAGCTTAAATAGCAATAATTTAAGCTAGCAATCCTTTTTGGCCTGCCCCTAAGCATTTTTCAAAGCTATACATAGGGCCTGCTCAATTAAGCTTACTTATGCTTAAACAGCTTAAATTTAAGGTAGCGCCCCTTTATGGTCGGCCCTAAGCATGTTTCAAATGTATAGGGCTCTGTTCATTCCTTCCACTTAATTTTGGCATCTAAATTAAGCTAATATACATATAAGTTTAAATAAAGTTTAATAGCTGAAATTTAGGCTTGCGCCCCTTTATGGTTGGCCCTAGGCATGCTCCAATTCTAAAGGGCCCTGAACATCCCCTCCATTTAAATTTTGGCAGTTCTATAAATTTTTGTTAAAGTTTAGTTGGTCATTTTTTGGTCATAAAAATGACGTCATTTTTTCATCATTTAGTTGGTCATTTTTCGGTCAGTAAAATGACGTCCTTTTTTTGTCTTTATTTGGTCATTTTGAGTTCGTCATTTTTTTGGTCAGTAAAATGACGTCATTTTTTCGTCATTCTTTCGTCATTTTTCAAATTCGTCATTTTTTGGTAAGTAAAATGACCAAAAAATGACGTCTTTTTCGACGTGAGACGTGTTTTTGGAAAAAATGACCAAAAAATTGACGTCAATTTGACGTCGTTTTTGTTTCCCATTGCTCCCATTCCTCCAAACATAAAAAATTCCTCAGGAAAGTTATCTATCACATGTTTGGTCAAGAAGTAGCACCAGAATTACCAATTTCATTTTTTCCCCTTTTTAAACGAAGTGAAATGCAAAACTGGTTTTATTGTTAGCCAAATTCTACCTTGTTTGTACAAATTGGGAACTTATCACATTTTTTGGCCACTTTCTTTCATTAATGCATTATATTTTGGCTGTGTAACAAAACATTTTGGGCTGTAAAACTAAAAAGTATCTTAATTTTTTTTTTAATTAAGGCTCTTTTTAGATTTACAGCCCAAATTGTATAAAGAGCAGCCATATAGCGAGGTATAGGTGTACTATATAATGGAAAAGGAAATTTGCTTCAATTTAATTTCAATTCAACTCAGTACCTTACAGTCAAAAAATAAATTCTATATGGTAGAGGTCACCCATTATAAGAAGAATGCTCCTATGTCAGTAGTAACTAAGGCACCATTGTTAGATTTTATGCTTGTATGCAAATGTTCACCAATCTACAAGTATAGGGGAGACTGGGGCACAATATGTACACTTATTAGAATTAATTTTTTTGGGAAAAGTATTTAATTAACTTGTAGCATTTAAAAGAATAACACAGTAATATACAAGCCTTCAGGATCTGTATACAATTTGTCATCGTTTTAGAGCTACTAGTTGTTTTGCTATAAAAGATTAAATTTGGTTGCACAGACTGTCCCACCGTGCCCCTATAGCGGGGCACAGTGGGGCATGGCATGGGGTACAGTGGTCCATGCGAAATTAAGACAAATTTTACAAGAAAAAGAACACGACATTGATTAATTGTGTTTAATTCAGCAAGTAAATTTAAAATTCCACGTATAAATTACAAAAACAATTAAACTTAACCGTAATTACAGCAGCTTTCATATTTTCACCGCTTACTTGTCCAAATGTGTTTTTTTTTCTGTGACTGTGAACCATTTTTACTTTAAAACATATATTTAAACATGGATTTTATTTAAAGTTATGATTAATGAGAAAATATAAAAATATTTTCCAAAAACATTAATTGGGTATGCTGGAACATGTCCCACTGTACCATATAATGTTGTGGGCTACTGTACCTAGTATAACCAATTTGATTTGGTCCTTACAGCTGACCACATGGCTAATTAACATAAACTTTAGTTTGAGATTATAGCTGGATATATACACTTGTCAATGGTATATTGCAGCATTACTAATGTTTTATAATTACACCTAAAATAAAAATTCAATTGCAAGTTGAATAATTACTTTTCAAGAACAAAAACTTTAACTGCAAATATTTTTTTTTTATACTTGTGTCAGGTCGCAGAAATTTTGGTTAATTAAAGAGTGCTGCATACAGCTTCTATTCTAATCAAAAGCATTGGGTTGCTGATAAAACCTGATTTTATAAAGATGTTGTACCACTGTGCCCTATGTCTTAGTTACCCCCTACTACAAGTATATTTGTACATATATCAAATATTACACTATTCCTGAAAACATATTTTTAATGAGTTTGCCTATGTTATTTCACCATATCATAATGTATTACAGGAATATGTATTCATGTTTTACCATTAATCTTCGAAAAATTGCGCTTTTACCATAGATAAATTGCACTTACTTTTAACGGGGGAAAATTGTATTTCTTGTTGCTTAGAGCATCCGGCTTAAGTTAAGTTTGGTGCTCTACTGATGCATCCAGTACCTTTTTAGTGGTTGTCATAAATTAGGGTTACTTACTGGGATGGAGTTTCATGGTTTGCACATCAGAGCAATGTGGGGTATGCCTAGGCTGGCATAGTTTGTATGCATGTGTGATTTGGCAGGTGACCAAAGCACAATAAAGACATGCTCCTCTTGGCTATTGGCCCATATGGAAAAATGATATGTGAAGCATATACTATCAATATATGTATATAAATGCATAATATATGTTTCATATAATTACGTCAAAGTGGAATATATTGCAAATATATGTCCAAGGACTCCATATATTAGATTAGGCCAATTTTGGTATATTTTCCATATATTGGTAATTTATTTTCAAACATATTTATCGCATATTATTTTTCCATATGGGGGGCAGTTTAAATTCAAGCAATTTGAATTTGGTGCCAAAGCTGAAAGGCCCCTAGCTGCAGTGACCCACTTTGCCTTATGTGTCACTAGCTGTACCTCCACCTAGTTAGTTTCCCTTCTTGATGACATGCCCTATGGGACCCCTTGCATGTAGGTCCTGTAGGTTAAAAATGTGTTTTTCACCTCCTTGGTCCTGTCCTTTGTTTCTTTCTCTCTCTTTTGCCAGTACTTGTCCAGTGTGGATGTGCTGGTAATTTTATGATCATAGTATAGAGCACATGGCAATGGCAGTGGCCATTTCTTTTGGTAATGAAACAAGGACCAAGGGACCAAGTGATTAATGCATGGGTAAATATTTTGCTACTCATTAATTGTGTATTAACTGTGTGCATTGTTTTTGTTATTCTCTCAAGATAAAAAGCTTAGTTAAAGTGTAAGCCTTAGACTTTGTTCTTTTCTAGCATGTTTGCTTAAATACTTTTATGCTGTTTGCATGAATGTATTTAGAGGCATAAAAGCCCTCCTGTTTCAGCTCCTGGAGACAGAAGAACAAGTTGACCAAATAGGCTTATTTGGTCATAAGGTAAGTGATATTTTTGTATTCCTTTGTATGAGTGTGCATCTTAGGATAAGTTTCTACTAAGGACCACTTGCCACCTTGGTATTGTGGATATAAATGCTTCAGAGGGAATAATTGAATTAGTGTTAGATCCTTGTGTGCATGTCGGATCTTAGGGCTAAGTTGGCAGCAGCAGTTTAGTGAAAAATTAAAACTGCTAGCTTTCCCGATTAGTGTCTTGCTCTGGTTTAAACTATAGCTAGATTGTAGTTCACCAGAGTTAAAGGATGCTCTGTTGGTTATGTGTTGGCAAACCCTGGTCGAGTCTTTCTCCCAGGCAAATAAAAACATTTCTAAACCAAAAAAATGTCACGTTAAAAACGCAATTTTGTTTGCATTAAAATTGCAAACAAAATTGCTTTTTTACCTTTGAAAATTTTTTTCCGTTGAAAAATTGCATTTTTATTAATGACAAAATTGCACTTTTAAGGACAGTTTTAATGAATAAATTTTCAAACTTGAAAACTCGCCAAAAGCTGGTCCAAAGTATCCACATTTTATGGTAGTAAATTTGCTTCAAAAAGCGTCAAACTAAGAAACTCAAGCTTTATCCTTTGATGACACATAGACATCATCTCCTGGGAATCCCAACTTTGTTTCAAAAATAGATCATTTTCCAAAAAAAGTTACTATGAAACCAGGAAAAAAGGTCAGCAGATAAATGGGTCACCAGATGTCTAAGCATGACAGACAGATAAGGCTCTACAGGTCTCTGCTTATCTCGCCATTTTTAAGAGGTGTGGTGTTATTTCTTGATAATGTTTGTTAGTACACAAGGTAGCATCCCAATTTCTTGTTCAGTAAGAATACCTTAAGTGGTTTCCTTTATGGTAAGTTGCCTACTAAGGAGGATGTGGATCCGTGCATAGTCTGAAAGGGATTTATCGGCAGTGGGTAGCTTGAGTTGAAGAAGAAAGTGAAGAAAGGGATTGTTCTTATCTTGAGGTAGGTCAAGCCATTGTTGAAATAGTGACTGGGCCATTGGCTGATGAGGGGGAAGGAAGGAGCCTGCCTTCATCCAAAGGTTGAAAGTTAGGGATATAAGAGATGTGGTGGTGGGCTGGATACTAAGTTCACTGTATAACAGGTTGATGCAGAATATCCTCCGAAAGGAAACGTTTTTGAAAATCGTCGAGGGAATCTGGTTTTGCCCAGGCTCACAGGGCGTCATTGTAAGTCAGTATCGGAGAGAGGATTGAGGTAAATAAAGAAAGTTGGGTAGGAATGTGGTTAAGGTTTTTAGAAATAAGGATTATGCATAGAAAGTGTGCTTTGGTATTGAACTTAGTTCTAAGGGCAGATAAATGTTCGATGGGTGAACCAGAGTGGAACATTTTTACTCCCAGGTATGTCCAGGATCTGACCACCTCCAGAGGTACTTAGCCCCAGTGGAAAGTGTAATGGGATGATTGTGGTCTTTTAAGGCTGAAGATTAGGATCTTGGATTTTGATGTGTTAAGGGTCAATAGGTTGAGATTAGGAAAAGTTTTGCTTTGGGGTGACTACATTTTACAGACAGAATTGCAGGGAAAACGGAAATTATTGGGACCATTTACTAAGGACAGACCAGAATTGACATCACTGATTTTGAAAACTGTGGTTGTGAGTCATAATGCTCCACCCCTAGCCAGTAATTTTTAGCACTATCTATTAAAGACTTGTTACAGTTGGGACCTGCTTGTAGTAAGCCGTAAAACTTTGGGCTTGAACTTGCGTAAAGGCCACCGGCGAACATTTTAAGGATATTTTATAATTCATTTTTGTTGCTACACTTTTGTTCTGTGTAAATGCAAAATTTAATTTAAATCGAAGTATTTTTCATAAAGTTGTGATTTTTTATTGGGTTCTGCTTTTTATGACTCTTTGTGTATACCTTAAAATACCTGTATGGCTGTAATGGTTAGCTTTTTACTCTTTAAAAATCATTCAAAAAGATGTAGCTGCACATGTATCGTTTTCTGTTAAAATAACCACCTGCTTTTCTGTCAAATTGCTTGTCCTTATAAAATTGCTTGTTTCATAGATGGTAAATTATGAACCATTGTAATGCTAAGGCACCGGTTACTATATCGGGCTAAATATTGCCTTTAAAGCAGTTTTCAGTCATGTTAAACAACTCAATGAACATAATAAAAAAACATGCAGGATAGCATTTTGCACTTTCATGAACATTTTCACTTTTTTATCAACACTAGCTTAGCTGTTTTAAATTTTGGAGTAGATGTATATAATTGGATTTTATTTTGTCATTTTCGTCATTTTTTTTGGAATATTTTTTTCTGGTATCCACAGTTTGTTTTTATATCCATCCAAAATGGTGGGAATTTAAAAACCCAATTGAACATTGGACATTAATTTCAATGTGTTTCTTGTCCATATTATCAAAAATAAAAATATCGGTGTTTGAAAAAACTAATATTTTATCACAAATGATATAAAAAGTTAACCATGCTATTATTTTAAAATTTGAAATTTCAGCTTATATAAGGTGTCCTAAAATTCACACAAGATTTGACTTTTATGCCATTTGTGCGGTAAAGTGTTGCCAATAAGAAAAAGCCAACCATAATCATTAAAATAACATGATCTTTGATTATAGTTTATAATAAAATATGCAAGCAACATAGTTCTTTCTTATTTCTTTATTCACTTTTATTCTTAAAAGAAAAAAACAAAAAAAAATTCACTTGGAAAAAAAAGGATATCCAATAGTCAAATGAAGGATCTTCAGGGGGTTCTCATTAAAAAAATTCACAAATTATTCTAAAAGACTTTTTCAAACAAAATATAATCAAAAATTAACTTACCAAGATGAACACTTTGGCATGGATGTGATGTTCATGGTACAGATCTATGCTGAAGACACACAGGAAGAATTCCATATCCTTTAAAGTTGTTATAGATGTTTTGTAAAGTATGATATACCTTATTTAGTTTATCTTTAAAAAACAGAATATTAACTGGGGGAGGCAACCCCAGAACATGAATTTTGACATCGGGAAGATGGTTTAAGTAGAATTGTACTACTTCAGAATGTTTTTTTCCTAAAAAAACATCATTTTCAATTATAAGTAATTACCCATATGTCTAATGCCTAGTACGCATTTCATGTTTCATGAAACTGAAACATGTTTGTGATATGTGGAATGCTCAACAAAGTTCTCATTAAGTTTCATGAAAACATTCGCCAATAAATGTGTTTCATGAAACATGCATAGTAACTAATGAATGGACAGGGATACTTAACTATGGCTGAACAGTGAGACTAGTCTCGAGGTTTTAGGTAAAGAATATCATGCTTCAGACCTTATTTATACAACTTCTAGTACATTTTTCACGTTCATGTGCACGCACATCCTTTCAATTCTAATTCTTGCAATTTCAACATGTTTCATCTATTATATTTATCGCCATCTTATACTATTTCGCTCATAAATTGTTGAATTTAAGGTAGAAGCGAGATTAAACCATAACTGTTAAAATATTCACCATTTCCAAATGAGTTATAGTAAACTGTAACCTAATGTGGACTTGGTTCGCTGTGTTTATCCAATTTAATGATGTAACATTTATGATTAGCATTATGAGGAATTATATCACTGGCTAAGACACACCCAAACAAGTGTCCTGTTGATTTGTGCAGATATAACAAACTTTAAAGTTGTAAGTTGTGATGCATCCATTTCTTAGAAATCAGTAGTGACATTGCGTGACATATCTATTTCGATGATGTTTTGAAAAACCGCAAAAACAACGAAGCTCATATTTACATCAAGCGCTTTTTTAAATTTTAAATTGATCCTCATAGATCATGTTTTTACTAATTTGAAAAGTGTACCATGGAGTGCACTTAGATCAGATGTTAAATCTAATGCATACAATGTGTGTCCCAAACCATATTCTTCGTATGAAATTTCGGGAGCAATGCTAACAAAATACTGCCCAGTTGCCTTAAAAATTTCTTGGTAGGGCCTCACTCACAGATTACTATCAAACTTAGGTGTAAATGGAATGCTCGGATACTGCACACCATCGATGTGAATACTTAGTGAGCTCAAATTTTTATGTTAAAATTGAAAAGGAATAAGTGCTAGTTCGCCATCCTTTGCATAACTATTAACTAATCCCATCACAAGAAATGATGGCTGTGGTCTTAAAAAACATTAGGAATGTCAATTTCATGTAAACCCTTGCCAACACTAAAGTTACAACATTCTGTACGCTTAATGGTATACTTAAATATACCTTCATCAACACTTAACATCAGCTAAAATTATAGGTGGACTCACTGAAACTTTATTTGCTTATAATATAGCATTATCAATGATAATCTAATATTTGTTCTTATCACCATCTGCAGCTATTAAACAAAACTCAGGTTTACTTAAGACCATTTTTATCTGAACATCCACATGATTTATGATAGGTTATGTGGAGCTTTAAACTGCCCATCTTGTCAATTTTTCCAGTTTTCTTAGCCCTTGTATATCTTTTCTTTATTCCACATCCTTCTTCAGCTTTAGTAGAATCATTTTCAGAAGATGATTTATCTTTATAGTGCATTTCACTACTTAGGAATGACTTTCCATGAAGCTGCTGTCCAGAAGATATAGTGGTTTTAAAGTAACCTTTGTAAGCATATTCTTTGCCAATAGGGGTGATCTGTTTATCACTTAGGTTCATTGAAACTTCACTACATAAACTGTGTAAGAAATTGTTGACCGGGAAAACTTTAGCTCCATCTGGTTTAACATTTCCAATTTCCAGAAAGATTTTTGCTGTAAGGTGTTAGTAGGTGTTTGATAAATCCTAATAATCTTCCCTGCCACCAGGTATGAAGAATTTCAAGTGGTTGGTTCCTTGAATTGGTTCTATAGGATGAAAGTCGCTATAATTGAAATCTTGAATGCATACTTGCATTGGTGGTACAGTTTTAACATCTACTTTATACTTTACTGCATCATTAGAAAGATGATGTGCGAGATAACTGATTTTGAAAATATATCGGCTGTTCTACTGCTAATGACTTTATGTCTCTTCTCAACTTTGGATTGTGATCTCTGATTTTTTTGCCTTTGTTTTATACTCTTTTTAACAATATTTCTTCTACCTTGTCCCACTAGGGATCCAAGAACATTCTTTCACATTTCATGATGCAATTAACATAGATCGTTTCCTTTCTCCAAATAATTAAGGCATTTCACAGCAAAAGTGTAAAGAAACTTGAGCTCCAACCCCTGCATCAGGTAGCTTTTGTTGATATTCACAATCTTCATAAGCATGTATCTTTCCAATGTTTTCTTTTGCAAACTGCACAGCGACATTGTGCAGGTCATCATTGTTAAATATTTTCTTCATGTTTATAGCTCTTTTAACAAGCATTTAACAAACATTATATATGTTTGGGTCATGTAACAACTAGGAAACCTAAAATACTAATGCTACAAATGAACTATTAAGAGATACATTCATTTTTTGGGGGTTATGAATACAATAAGTGTCATTGGTGAATGCATTTTATTTATATAAACCAGAATATGTCAAAGAATACAAGGCAAAAGTTATATACAGGGTGTTTCAGCGCTATGTTGTCAAACATTGTGGGCAAGTAGAATGGTCCATACAAGCCATTTATGTTAATGTACACATAGGCGGAATTGCCCGGTTAGGGTGCTGGAGGCCACCAAAAGCCAATGCAGTCCCATTTTGGGCCTGATGTGTTTTGATTTGTGATTAGGTGATAAGCAAGTACAAGCCATTGCACACATAGGGAAAAGTCGGTTGGACACATAGCTTGAAACCTCAGTTCGTGTTAGGGATGTAGCGATTGCTCGTGCAGGACCTGCTAAACTGTTGAGTGGTTGGCACCCATAGTATGTGCAATGGCACGTGTACTGGTTGATGGATGGTTAGCCACCCGTTCCAGAACATCTGCTTCGAATGCAGGTGTTCATGCACTTCTCGAACCACCATCATCTCGTCTAATCTGAAGCATTCCAAGTTCTCGCAGATGCCGGTTAATTGCAACAAATGTGGCACGACATGTTTGTCTCCATGCAGAAAACTTCTCCTGGTACATTCTCGCAGCTTGCCTTGCATTTCCACGTGCTCCTCTGTACACAAGATGGAAATCTGCAAGCTTAGCAAAGGTATATCGCTCCATGCTGTCAGTCTGAAATGAAACATGAACATGGTATACGGCATGCAATGGCAATCTTGAGAATGGCTAGTACAGCCTCCAGCACCCTAACATGGCATTTCTTCCTATGGGTACATTAGCATAAATGGCTTGTATGGACCCATTCTACATTCCCACAACATTTGGCAACATAGCGCTGAAACACCCTGTATAACTCAATTCTAAATGCATCTGAAGACAATTAAAACATGTCACAGGTGAATATTCTTGATGACTTCATAAAATTCTCATGAATGTTACAATAATATAAAATTAAACCTAATATATGGCCTAGCAAAATTAATTTTTTGAATAAGATCATGTCACAGGTGAATATTCTTGATGACTTCATAAAATTCTCATGAATGTTACAATAATATAAAATTAAACCCAATATACGGCCTAGCAAAATTTTATATTACATGTGCTTCTTAACAAAGAACAATATACACTTGAATACATACATATGTTTGTTGGAATACATCATTGTTGTAGATCAATATTTTTTGTAAATAGTAAATAATGTGCTTTAAATAAGTTTTGCATGTCATCAGTTTATGTACAATAAAGTATAACTTTGATGATAGACAATGTTTCAAAAAATGGAGCAGAGCGTTTGTGAAATTATGTTTTCTAACAATTTAATTCTTTCTTTAAATCGAAATACATCTAATGCATAATTTTCGTAATATCCCTATCGTTCCTCGTATGGAATATAATAAATTTTGGGAAAAGTCGAAAAACTCAGTTTTCTATGATATCCCTTGCATGTTAGCCACATATTTTGCCAATGCATAAACAATGATACAAACACAATTCAATGCATATTCATGTTTGTTGCACCTCAAATCTATTTCTCGATTTATAATGTTTTTAATATGAACATTCATCCCAATGTCTTTAAGATTCAGATTTTGCAAATATATCTTCCTTTAAATGCAATCAGGGCTTTTGGATTTCTATATACTATCAAATTAAAGAATGGTTTAATTTAGCACTTCAAAATTTTAAGAGGAATATCGTTTTCATTATTTTTAAATTCCAAGCCATGAATGTGCTTTTTACAATATTTAACCATTTGTTGCATTTTAGGATTTAAGTCACAATAATAAATAGGCAATTTCACATGAAAATTCAATATATTCATATCATTCAAGGAAATTATTGAACATTCTTTGATAAAAAAGGACTTGTTTACCTGGAATCCCTGACATAACTTATCCAACAAATATATATTACAAACATGATTTCAGCTTTAATTTCAGACAAACTACTGATTTTTTACAGATAATAATTGTATTTATACCCACCTTATGCTTATCTACTTTGTCATTTTAGACATTTTGAGGTATATTTATTGAACAACTTTATTATACTAATTAATTTTTTGAGAACAAAGCAATTGCAAGTTTACAGACAGTGTGACTTTTGTTAATGTTCTGTTTAGTTATTTTTGCATTGAATAAGTTTTCCTTATGTGCTTCGTGCCCTGCTGTCTTTTCATATCGTTGAAAAAAAGGTAATTCGGTCCCTTGGACATAACATAGTGGTGGTGCAGTTTGCATGCAGGCTTTTATTGCCGCATGCCCCATACGGAGACTTTTTCGTTATCATTTGAGCTGTGTAAATGCCGATTATGCGATCGCTAGGAGCATTAACTACGCCATCAGGCACTCGTTGTGCGTGGCCCCAAAGAGAACATGGAAAATAAATAACTCACACTGAATTCAGACCCTGACCCACAAGTTATGAGTCTGCCCCCGGACCACTGGCAGCTGACACTGCATTCCTGGGGGGCTTAGCCCCAGATTTTTGTTGAAAAGGGCACAGAAGGCGACATAGGAGTGCAGTGTCGAGCGCCCGGTTTGTGCATAACTGATACGTCACCCTGGTGTTGTTACTGATGTGCAGGCAGATTCCAATTGAGGTATGGATTGCCAGTAGTTATTAATTACACAAAACAGGGATTATTTTATGATAGAGTTGGAGATAATGGCCAGTTCATTGATGCGTTCGAAGCAATGGTACAGTCCGAACGACTCCCCTGTGGGGTGTATGGTCATCGACTTCGTAGACAGCTGACTGGACAAGCGGCCAGGTGGTTTTCAACACGTAGTACAGAATTGTTGCAGTTGCCGTGGGGTAAACTGATTTCCTGTCTAAGATTATTTTTTGGATCTTCGGTCTATAAGCTAAGACTGTGGCGGCAGTATACTTCACGGGGTTTAGGGTGGAATGAGCCAATAAGGACATATTTGATTGATATGATGTCGATAGCACGCACCTCTAACCAAAATACGCAGCCAACTGACACGGTACAAATGGTTGTGGCAGGTTGGAAACCCTTCCCAGGCAGCACACATCGGTGAAAAGCACGTCAACATAACGTTTTTTCAGCCATAGGCAAATGGTTGACAAAATGTGCTCCAAACATGTAAACATCTGGGAAAAAGTGTCCACCCTTGTCAACGTTTTTTTGTAAACCATTTGTAGACGTTTTTTGTCTATGAGCAGGTAACATATATTGTACCATATCGATCTTTTTGAGAACCATTAAAAGACTGTTATATAACTAATTTTAAATACCTGTTTATTTATTCAGAAATACTGTTTTTTGACATAAAAAACATCCCCACTAACCTTTCGCTTCTTTTTTTGTTACTGCTGCCGCTTTTGAAAAGGAATTTAATGCTGAAAAACCATGGAATGAATTGGAAAATAAAGAAAATTTTATATAACTTTATTGTAAAAATTTGGATTATGGAACTTAATTGCTCGGAAGATTTTATTTACATATATACAAATATAGTTGGAATGCTGAAGCCGGGTGTTCACGAAGGCGTATATTGTTTCAAAGCACACGTTGTTACAAATAAATGCAAAACACCTGAACCTCCGGATTTGTTTCAGCTGCAATTTTGAAAATACTCCTATTTTAAAACATTTCCAACATCTTAAATGTCTTCATACTGAAACAAACCCAAAGGGCAAACTGCTTTGCACATATTTGCAAAAACGTGTACTTACGTACAATGTAATTGTGGAGGAAGACCCGGCTTCAGTGCCGTCTATAATAAAGGAAAGTTTTTCGCATAAACATCCAAAATTTCTGTTAAATGCAAAAGAAAAACATATGATACGTTAAGAAATTACAGTTTTAAAGCATGTAGTAGCACAGTTTCTTAACATCCACCAATTTATGCAAACATATGCAAAACAGATTGCCCTCCGGGTTTGTTTCAGCTGCCATTTTGTAATTACCACAATTTTAAATGTATTTCAGACAGGTGAAATGTCTTTCATGCTGAAACGAACCCGAAGGGTAAAATGCTTTGCATGTGGTTGCAAAAACGTGTACTTAGGCACAATGCCCTTTTGCGTGAAGAGCCGGCTGAAGCCGTCTACAATAAAGAGAAGTTTATCTCATAAACATCCAATATTTCTGTTAAATGCAAAAGAAAAACATATGATACATTAACAAATTACAGTTTTAAAGCATGTACTAGCACAGTTTCTTAACATCCACCAATTTTTGCAAACATATGCAAAACAGATT
>JAQGAE010002608.1:0-17172 GCA_034696685.1 Julus scandinavius | reverse complement strand
TCCATCAAGCTATTTTAAACAATTTTTATTTTTATTTAATCTCTTTTTGTTTGGCTGTGAGTGTCGTTTAAAATTTATCCATTGAAAGGGATAGGTTGTAATCCCCCTTAACATGTTATTTTTGTTGCTATTCAAAATTGCAAAACCCAATAAAATGAATAGACCCTACTTCAATGTGTCAGGGTGTATTGATAACATTTTTCTTTTCAGGTTTTCTACAGATAAGAGAAAATGAAGAATTCAAATTATACCTTATTGCCAATGTCTGATGTGGATGATGTTGGTAGAAAGGATTTTGTGACGACCACATTCGATTATGGTCCACCTCCCTACCCTCAGCTCGATTTTAATTCCCCAAATTATGACAGATTCCGGTCAATATTCACCTACAACTCATCCACGATTAACGTGGATCTATTTAATAAAGGTTAGTTCAAAATAAAAACTACTTGACTGAACTCTCCATTTGTTTAATTTACTGTTATTTGTAGGCTACGTGAAGCCATCTGATAGCCTAGCCGCACTTTTCTGTCATTATATCTTGGTTATGTGCTGTTACACCATCCTAGTAATAACATCACCTATCACCATTTGGTTCTGCATTAAAGTATGAGCTTATATTACCGTAAACATATCTTTCGAGTGAAACACATACATATGTCGGGTGCTTTAAAGAAAAACTTTTTTTCCTTAGAAAATTCCACAAAACGAAAGAGCCATAATTTTCAGACTCGGTAGAATGCAACCTATAAAAGGACCTGGTATTACTTGCATCATTCCTGTGATTGATCAATGGAAACGAGTCGACTTAAGGATGAGAGCATACAGTATTCCTCCTCAGCAAGTGAGGACTCGATCAATTATGAATTATCTTGAAACATTAAAAAAAATGTAATTCCAAAATAACTCTTTTCGCCCAACAGCTCATATTGGAAGATGGAGTAATCATTGAAACAGGAGCTGAAATTCGTTTTCGGATATCAGACGTCATCAAATCTGTTACAAAAATACAGAATCTCGAGGAGTCTGTTCGTTCCCTTGGCCAGTCAATTCTTGTCAATATTCTTCATCACAAAAAATTGCAAGAAGTGAATGCCGAGAAGGCGAATCTTAACAGGCAGATTCAGGTGAGTCACGACACATCTGTCGTTTCAAGATTGACTGCAGTTGTTTGATTTACTGTTTTTAACCAAAAGGTCGAATTGAATTTGGCAACTGCGCCCTGGGGTTTGGAGGTATCGCAGGTAGAAATGTAAGTTCAGTCATTGACAAGCAGGCAGGCATATATAAAGTTAGACAAACTCAAGAATATTTTGACCATTTCATTTTTAAGGGCACCTGTGAAAGTGCTACACATGGGTACAGGCCAACCATCTCCTCTTGGTTCACTCATGTCATCGCTTCAAGAAGTGCTGTTCAAAGGTAGTCCAATACCAGTACAAGAGACATCATGGACGTCAGCATCAAGAACCGTGTTATCTGTAGAAGGTATGGATCTCGCTAAATCTTCACTTCCGAGCAGTTGCTGCATGCCTTTCATAAAACGTTTATAAGACAGAATTAATCTTGCTACTTACATCTTCGATTGCAATAGAAGCCGACCCAATTGTAAATAATCCGGTTCACGAGATCATGGTAAACAAAGTATTTCCTGCAATTCTCCAGAACGGACCATCGTCCAATGGCAACAATCCGGATGGGGCCGTTTATAAATTGCAAGTTTCTGGCAACACCGGTGGCATATTTTGGCTAGACACAAAAAAAGGTATCTGAACGAACATATGACTACACATTGAACTCGTACTTAAAAATTAAATTACTTGTCGGTGCTTTTCAGGCAAAGCGACGACCGGAGAAAGGCCCCAATACTGGGAAAATCCCGATGTCACGGTCACGGTTCCTACGGAGGATTTTCTCGCCATACTTACGGGCAAAAAGTCTCCTTTGCAAGCGTATATCGGTGGAAGCGTACAGGTCACTGGCAACGCATTTTTGTTGCACAATCTTCAAGGAATTCTTACCAAGTTACCGAAAGATTCAGTTTTTGTCACTGATACCAAAGAAGTGCACATTGTTTGAATTAGAATATTGCGAGCACAATTTATTTTAGAAAAAAAATCCCTCGGTCTAGTCATGAAAAGACAGAAACGATTTGGTTTATAGCTGAAATCTACATTTAATTAAAAAGCTGTGTTTGTGCTGGAGAATGTATGCAAATAAATAATACAATTTCTGCAAGTTATCATGATTGGAAGATTGAGAGTGGGTGAAAGGATACATAAACAGGACAAGACTTTCAATAAAGGAATTAAGAAAATGATATTACAATAGTGGGGACAAAAATTTCACATCTTAATATTAAAAACAACTTTTTTTTTCGCAATTTCATGATTTTTACCAAATAATTAATGTAAATTAGTTTTAATAGGTTTTGCTGTAGTGTATTTCTCTAGTGTAAATTTCCCTCCACATGATTTTTACTTCTATAAAACTCAAAATTTGCATGGCTTAGTGAGACTTAATAATGAAAGTCAATTGCTTTTAATAAAATTAATAATATCCCTGCAGGATTTTTATTTGGAAATATTACTAATTTGTGTTCCAGATTTATAACATATTGGCCACATGACGTGCGTGACATGGAAGACAAAAAAAATCAAGAAAATAGGGGCACACAAATTCAAAATACTCATTTCATCTCTTAATTATTACGCTTGTACGAGTAAGAAATCAACGCAATCGGTCTGTACAATAAACCGCATAATCAAATGAAAAAGACGGCAACGTGTTTTTATCAAAAACTTAAAATAAAAGTACCCGCACCTTGCTACTTAACAAATTGCACTTGCAAGCGTCTATCGCTTGTACGAGATCAAATTAATAACACATAATCGGCATTTGGTTCTAATATAAAAAGTTACGCTTCTAATACGTATTTTGGGAGATTAGAAAACTCGTCTTATTTTAAGGCTGGCTACTCCAAACCTCATACAAAGTTTTTAATGGCAAGTAACATGGATCCGATAACGGTAGAATTAAACTACCGATTGAAGCCATGCGCATGGTGCAAGCTGGACTAATAAATTAATACTTGTTTCCTACCACATAAACAAAGCTAATAATAACTACTCACAGCAAGAATTCGTATCTGAGAATCAACCAAGTTCAAAGTGGCAACAATGATCTTGTATTGCTTTTTGCAACAGGGTTCCCACCGAATTTATGAATTTATAGCATATACCGTGAAACAGTACATGCAACAGTATCTGCAACTACCCTTATATGCAGAAATGAGTAGCAAATAAAAACAAAATTTCAAAGACCTAAAGTTATCTGTAAATCATTTGAGGCAAACATTTTTTTTTAATTTTAAATTATTCTACAAAAATAT
Organism: Julus scandinavius; assembly: GCA_034696685.1. Classification (NCBI taxonomy): domain Eukaryota; kingdom Metazoa; phylum Arthropoda; class Diplopoda; order Julida; family Julidae; genus Julus; species Julus scandinavius. The sequence continues at coordinate 13,781 of JAQGAE010002608.1, read as the reverse complement.
TTTCAATTATTACGGTGCAAAAGTTTCCATGCGTAGTAAACAACAAATGTATTTTATTACATCCTAACCGTTCTGAAATTCCACTCGAGTGGGAACCCTTCATGTTCGAAGACTAACATTGAAGACGGTTTCCGATGGGGATATCGGCTTAACTATACTATGAAATTTTCAAAATTTTCTCCAGCACATGCCCACAGACTAGGAGAAGCGTATTTTTTTTTTTGTAATGGCAAGAAAACACGCACCCACTACAAAGTCTGGGTCTATAAACCCGGACATATACACGTTTCACATTTCAGATCAAAACTACTACACTACAGCTATGGACAACTGGCCAATTTTTTCAATTGGTATAAAGCCCTCTTTTGTATTCTAGGTGAGAAGTTGTTCCTACTTGAAATGCAGCATTTTGTTTTTAAGGTTATACGATTAGAATATATTTATGCAACTTCTACGTCTAGATCTAGTATCGGTACGTTGCTTTGAAACAACAATAAAATGTAAGAGCAATACACTGGAATATGGCCAATGGACAAATATGTGCTGGAATTATCATAGGCCTCAAGCAGGGCGGCAAAAATGATTGATAAAGAATCTAGTTTTAGTTAATTTCTTAATGCATAAATGTGTTCTGCATTCGACAAGTATACAGGCAGTCCTCTACCTTACATCCGCATATGAACTGCCCCATATCACAAGTATCAGAAGTAAGATTCAAGCTTCTATGATGCTGTTACTTCGGCATATATGTACTTGACTATTTTTTAAAAATATTAAAATGGTATTATTTCAAAAACAAAAAATTAATAGTAAAAGCAAATTCATCTTGCCCGCACATCTGTGAATAAATTCCATAGAAAAATCACCGCCCGAACCTTTAACCCTTCTAAAATTGTATCATATATACGAATCGTACTTTATAATTGTTAGTCGATCAAATACGCTAGTTGTATTTCTAACTATAAAAATTGTGCATAGCAGGCCCTTTGTCAAAATATCACCCTACTAATAGTACAGTCTCAGATTGACCGGTGTATTTTTCAAGTAACGCAACCTAAGTTCGAGGACTGCCGGTTAGTACTTGGATATCTTTTTTCCTTTACTCGAAGGGAAGTTTTAATTCTAAAAACTGCAAAATCAATCACTTTTCAAGGTGTCTCGTATGGCAAGCCCTCGGAAACAAATCAAATAAATATAAGCATTGTATTTATTGCCCATCAAGGGACATTGCAGGTTTACTAAACACAGATGTATGCTAACCACATTTATATTGCAGATTCTTTGAATTTCTCAGGACACAAGTTTGAACAATAAGCAAAACATGTCTAAGAAACCATTCCCAAAAAAAAAAGAATACCTCAATAAAACGCTTAAAATGAGGTTTCATTCAAATTTGAGCAACAGGATGAATCAGGTACGATCTAAATCAAGTCATCATTTGTTGGTTTTCTAAACTGCCAGACACCACGATTAAACTCGCTTTGTGTTTTCGAATAAAATTGAATTGAAGTTGTATTGTAACAGACGAAACAATTTCTGGAACATAACCGGCCCTTCAATCCTAAATGGGCACCATGCAATAAAATTTCTAACAAATTCCTGAACATACCATCGTTCTACAACAAGAGTTAACAGATAAATGCACATCTAAAATTATGTCGTATTTCATCAATCTTTTATTAAATGATGTTTTTTTTTGTTTTTTTGCCCTTAAAGCATTATATTGCAGCTGGGGAACTAAAGACTTCAACCTAATGGAATATACGTCAGCGATAATAAATAACAAAATGTACAAACGATAATTATAATGATAATCATACAATCGATCATCGCTATTTCATCTTTCGATAATACTAAAAATTTGCAACCTTTTAAAATTTAAACAATAAAAAACAGAAAATATAAAAGCCATCGTGCATTCATCATGATTATAGTCAACCATTTTGCGTATAAACCAGTCCCTGGCGGGTTTCCGTGACATATTATCACTAAATATAAATTGAACACAACTACCAAGGTAATTGTGGAAACACGATTCAAACGACATTTGTCTATTAATATATTTTTCGAGATTGATGCCCGTGCTACTTACTTCTGAGACATTACATGATTGGTAGTGTATACGAGAAGAGGTTTTCGTGCGAGGAGACGAGAAGAGAAAGAAAGAACATTGGGAGAAGAGAAAGTCGGTAACGATGCTGCGGCTCGACACGGTTGTTAAGAGCCGAACATGCAGCGGGTTAATCGGTTTCTCTGGCTAGTACTTCATCTAGCTTCTATTCTAGGAGAACTAAAAACGGATATGGTAAAGCACACAGACAATTTTTCAGTTATTGTTGAAAAAGTCCAGTTGATGGATTCGGCGATGGAGCATTTTCAACTACGTCAAACCATTTCCATTTGCTTTGGTTTTTCCTTTTGAAGGAAACGGAACTGTTCGGCATTTAGTCTCGCCATCTACGTAAACCACATAAATTGCTGCTGCTTTGCAATAGCTGTCAAACGGGATTCACTGTCTTGGCAGCTCGGCAGTGTTGCTATGCACGAATGCATACACGCTTGGTAACCGAAGCCATTTTTTCCCCCAAATTGATATTTAAGAGAAGAGTCAAAACTTACTGAATTCAAGCCGCGTTTAGACTCCATCCGCATATGTGGTTCTGTCGAGCACGTAAAACCTACGGCAGTCGCTTTGCTCCAAAAAAAAAACACAACAGGTATTTAACACGTGGCATAAACTGGGACCATCCTCTTCGTGATGTGGGATTCTACTCATCGTCGAGGGAAAGAGAAAAGTGATTGGTTATTGTAGTCGAGATGCAGAAGATGAGGAATTTCAGGGTTCGACTCGCATGTTCCCGCTTCTTTTATCTTCTTCTATTGTAAGAATTGCCCGCGCCGTTCGAGGACGACTGATCGGATGCAACACCGTCATCGTCCCTCTCTCCGTTCCCATCTTTGATAGCAGAGAGAAAAAGATGTTTCAAGAACATTTTTCTTGTATCCTTTGAGCCCGCCGACTCGCGTAAGGCGGTTAAATGTTAAAAACAATTAAAAATTACCTGGCTGAGATTTTAGATCATTGGCCAAAGCACGAACCGATCCCAAGGTGTTATGAGTGTGCTCATATTCTAGAACTTCTTTGTATATTAGTTCTGCAATAACAACAAATAAACATTTCAAGGGCATATTTCAAATTGAGCAAAAAAGACTAAATCTAAAAAAAACCAGCAGGTGTTTTCTAAGCCGCAGGTCACAAATCATCACAAAAATTGAACAGCGACCAATACCTCTTCCTAACTCGTTTGCCAAAAATTAAGACAAAATTGTTCTTAATGTTTATCTTATCGGAAGGTTAAGTTGTATGCCTGACCTTCGACAACTTTAAATCTAAAATATATTATGTAATAAGCTCTTTATAAAAAATATGCAATCAAAAAATGCTTCAATGACATGGAGCCTTGGTCCACCGTAAAACACGGGCAATGGATAAGACACCCCTGCTATACAAAAACTTAGCTTCCAAAACTACGCACGGCACCAGTTCAAAACTAACGGATTTTATGAAAAATACACCATAAGTTTTCTCTGCCATATATAAGGATGGATGGTACAAACTTTCATGGAAATAAAAGGATCTACTAACCGGTCCCACTTTTTCGGTGAGAAGACTTATTAAGAGGAAAAGCTTATTAAAAGCATTAGAATAGTAGCTGGCACGTTAAATGGGTATTCCATTAAACGTACAGAAATAAAAACAAATTCGTCTAATTAAAAACAAACATTTTAATTGAGGCAATGATTTACATTTTTTTCTTTACAAAAAAAGGAATCCAGAGTTCATTGTTTTGTGAATTTTTTCTTTGTGTCACAGAAAGCAATTCTATTTCTCTAATGATTTTAAGAAGAGTTTCAGGGGTGTAGGATTCAGTAGTAGACAGATGTATGCTGATTGTAGTACACAATAACATATTAAATGATTGCATCCCCAATTTATTGATGAAATCAGCATGCTACTGTGCAGGCTATATCAACTGAAAATTCCCGGGGCTGCCGACTTCCGGTCAACTCTGTAGAGATGGATCGCATCGAAGCACATATCTATAGCAATTGATCAATCAATTGATTTCAACTTATAAGGTATTCGACTACGAAGGAAATAAAAAGTAGAACGGGATATTTTGTGCAGAACAAATCTTTAAAAGCCCATTAAACAGGTGAAATTAATTAGTTTTACTTTCAACATCACAGGACTCGATATACTTAAAGTGGAGAAACTTAATAAGCAAGCAACTACGTAACTGGGAAAAATTAATGCAAATATTTATTTTATGACTTCATAAGAATTAAGAAAAGGGCATCGAATAACATGCGATTTTCTTACTTAACTACAAATTATATCAAAACTAACCTTTCCATTGCTCTACTGTATGCTCCTTCTCATCCACCGAATGATCGTACGGGCCTGGAGCGGGCTGAAAAGCACAAATTTGAACTCCAAATTTAATTTAATATAATAAAATTAAACACATTTATGCACAATTTGGATAGACAACCTACCGCGTTCACTTCACTTTCTTCATACCACACATAAATGTACGGGTGCATCAGAGCATCGTCAACCGATATTCTATTCTCTGGATCCACCACCAACATTTTTGAAAGCAAATCGCGTGCTTGGCTCGCTACAATTAAACAAATACAAATTGAAAGATCACTTCATCTAATTGGACAAATTGGAAAATAGCAGAACAAATCCAACAACCTTTCAGTTTACTGTGCTCCGGACTTTCTTGCGGGAATAAACCATCGGGAAACAATCGTTCAAATGAGTAACCGGGATACCTCGGTCTGTTTTCTACGTAATTTCTTACAGTCGGCTGCAGACGTTTCATAAATTCCTGGGAAGGAGTTCCTAGCTGCTCGATAATCTTATTCCATTGATCAATGTCTTAAATTATGTTAAAGATTATTACTATAGAACTATACATTTGTATCTGTACAAGGCAGGGTATAATAGTTTAATAAAATTAGGAAAACCAAAATCAGTTTTTTACTACTCTAGTTTTGAAAACCTGTGTTTCATTTTGCAAACTTTTCTTTAAGGAAAACTAAAGGTGCCTGCACACCAGGCTACTTTTGCTGCGCAGCCAATTATAAAACTTCCCAGCTTTTGTAATGCGGACTGTAGCAACCGCAGTTCAGATACATGTAACATTCTTAATGCTGCACAGTTAAAAGTAGCTTCGTGTGAGGGACATTTTTACAGGTGGGGTTGGCAACAAAAAAATATTCGTTTAGCTGAAACTGCTGCAGCATATACAAACAACATAAAGCAGTTTTGATTGCTTTTATGATAATATGTAGTGATATAAAAGTGGACTCATCGTTTGTCTCATCAAAAGACAAACATGACCCATTTACGGACATACAAGGTCCATATTTGACCGCATCGAGGCCATATGTGGCCCTTGATGGCGGTGCCACACAAGTGATATTCGACATGGTACAGAATATTCCCGTTTTTCCGAGCGGAGAGTACACCAGTACACATATCTTGCTTTTTGCCGAGTGCCGAGTTTTTATGGGAACGACAATCATTGAATGTTATTATAATTTACATTTCACTCGCAACAAATATAATTAAAATTATATTTCAATGCAGAAAATCCATTGATGAAAACTCATCGATGAATTAATTAAGGAATCGTTTACTTCACTTAATATCATCCTTTACTGGTAAACCACTTGACAGTACGTGTACAGAGTAACATTTTCACTATGTAAACATCCATCCGCTTAATCATCGCATGTGTGGCGCGGCCTAAAAGCTGCAATGTGTGCTACGAGGAAAAACCTTAAGCAAAAGCTACACACTATGTGTGAACAGATCTGCAACTTTGTTTGCAGCTGCAGTACAGAAAACTACACGCTACTTACTGTGAGCGTGTGAACAAGACCTGCAACTTTGGCAGCCACAGTACAAAAACTGTGCAGCAAAAGTAGACGAGTGTGCAGGCACCTTACGATAATAACAAAAATAAACAAACAATGTAAAAGGATACGATCAGATCCAGGAAACAGCACTCCACCACGGATCATTTCCCCCATGATACAGCCCACGGACCAAATATCAACTGAAAATATGCAAAATAACGCAACAATTTAAAGATATGATGACAGCACATCCATAAAGTTAAAAACATCTTTTAGCTATACCACAATTTGAGAATTATTCAATGCTAAAAAGCAAGTAATTTAAAGGAATCCATTCAACAAAATATTCAGATTACAGATGATTTCCATATCACCAGCATACTAGCCACCGCCCAACAGCTGACACCTTTGCTATAAATTCTAAAAAACATGCTAATTTTACTGTATAAATGATGAGATGGGCTAAGACTCAATAGTCCCATTAAATAACCTTTTTAAATTACAGTAGAATTCAGAGTATCAGAGCACAAATGTGTATTTTTCCTTGTAAAGTTTATATACACATCAAGGAGTTCACTCAGCCCTCGTAACTTGTATTTTCCCTTGTTTAGAGTAACGTTAACAGTTTAAAATTGATAAAATTTAAAAGCTAATCCGCGCAAAATTGGTATAATTTATTTTGAATACGAAATGGTTGGGCCATTAATATTATCCAAGCTCAATCCACATTAACTCACATTTTGGTGACACTTTTGACAATATTTCAAGACAACTACTATTAAAACATTCACGAAAATTGGGAATTTAAATTTTTAATTCTGCATAAAGGCTTGAACTGCTTGCATTATAATTTGCAGATTTCGTCACATAAGACATCAGGTGACATTAAATTTATTATTACCATCATCATGCAAATGTGAAAAACTCCCATTTAACGTATGCCAACTTCTGATTTAAAAGGTTTTAAAATTACTTATGTCTATAATTATAATGCAAAACGCATGTAACTGCAAATTTAGAGATACACCTAGAGAAAGCAACATTCAAATGTGTTTTTAAAACCACTAACCATTTTCCTTGTAACCCATCCCAAGAATTACTTCGGGTGCACGGTAATATCGCGTGACAACGTAAGGAGTCATCATAAACGTAGTGCCAGCAGTCCTGGCTAGACCAAAATCTAGTATTTTTAATGTGCAATCAGACTTCACCACAATATTACTAGGCTTTAAATCCTACGAGAAAAATAATATTGCATAAAGGCACCGACATAAATACGGATAACAAGAGCTTTAATAACTCGACCTACTCTGTGTATGATTCCGGCAGAATGAAGGTGCTTAATTCCGCAAAGCATCTGATAGAGCAAGTAAGACATCCGTTCGTGATCAAGATCCATTTGAATAACTTGGCACAAATTTGCATCCATTAATTCCATGACCAGGTACCTGAGTAATACAACAACACATGAAAAATGCATGCATGACAAAAACATCAAATTGGTTTTCGGTAATAATTGACAAAACGAATGCATACACATCTTGGAACTCCTCTAATGACTTTTGAGGTGTAAATGCATTGAGAAGACCAATAATCTGATGCCAATGGAAGAAATAAAGAGTTTAAATACATTGTAGACTATTAATAACAACTCAAGGTAACAAATCAACTTACATTTTTATGGTTCACCAACTTCATGAGCTTAAATTCCCTATAAGCTCTTTTAGCATGAGTTACATTTTGGAAAGGCCTACTGAGCTTTTTAATGGCAACGTTTTGACCTGATGCTGTATCAAATGCAGCACTGAAAAGAAAAAAGGACATGCTAAACACACCTTGCACACATTAATTAACAATTAAATTAATTGTCAACATTAGAGTTAGTACACATTCATATTGATAACAACGATTTATAACATGAAAATATCGATGTAAAGTCCATATTATTCAAATCCGTTGTGGACTAAGAAATCTGACATTTTTTTAAAAAAACAGATTATTGCAAAGGTACACTAACTAGGGTGTCAATTAAATTTCCTGGAATGAATGTAAAGCATGTTGCAATGCCCCTTTCCCTAGATCAATCTTGAATCAGTTTTCTAAAAGTGCGTTTCCACATGAGAGAAACTCTAAAAGATGCTCTCTATAGCAGTTCTCAATGTAGCACGTGCAAAAATGTGCGTGCTACTGTTCGAGAGCTGGCAAACATAGCAGCTCGCAAAATACCTGAGAGCACCTGTCGATATGCTTATGTTAAGGGTTTTTTAATGTTTAAAGCCAAGTTTGGGAGATTTTGTGGAATAGAGATACATGACTAGTAATTCACGAGAGTTAATCAATCTCACGTGAAAACGCACCTTAAGGTTACTAGGATTTTTCCAATTAATGAGATTTTCAGAAAAGGACAGTAAATTGGTGTTTACCACTAATTTCAGTAGGTGCATTAAGTTTAACGATGATTTTCACAAGTAAATTGGAATGCCTAAACATATTTTGCATCTGCCAAATCTACAAAGCTGCCAACTCTGTTAAGAAACCACTCCCAGTATTCATAAAATATTCAAAAATACGCTGACAGTGTATTTTATATTTAAAATAGTGCACATATTGTGACAGGCAAAACAGAAACAACACTTCTTTTCTAATTTAGCCACATAATTTCCCAGTTTAATTTTTACATTTGCCAATACACCCATTATTACCTCGCTTTTCGGCCTAGATATATTCCAGAAAGGTTGGCCGTATAACGAATCAATTCTTTCTGCATTGTGATTTTCATTTTTTTCCCCTTCTTAAACGAAGTGAAACCCATAAATTGTTTTCTTGTTAGCCAAATCCGACCTTGTTTGTGCAAACTGGGGTAACTTATCACATTTTTCGGCCACTTTCTTTAATTACAGCATTTTTTTAGCCGCATGACGAAACATTGTGGGTCGTAAATCGAAAAAGTGCCATAATTTTTTTTTAAAATCCATTATAGCGAAAGGTCGTATAAAGAGCAGCTGTACAGCAAGGTATAGGTGTATTTATTCCAATAGCGATATTCTTAAATTGAATATGATTTTGCAGTATCTCAGATATGCCAAGAATTAGATCGTCCAGACATTATTTTAGTTTACAATAAAAGATGAAGCTCTACCATTAGTTGAAACTTTATAATCAGTTAGTACAAAAGCATACTTAACACTGAATAGGTATTACATACAACTTACCAAACAATTCCCTGAGCACCTGAGCCGATGGGTTTTAGATTTGTGTATCTTTTAAGAATGGTAAACCTGGTGTCTCCAACTTCTATTGTACTAAAGAGGGCGGCGTGTTTACTCATTTTTGGCCCTAAACTTGTAGGGATTTCTCGCATCACCAGTGCCAAACCACAAAGAACTGCTTGGCAATGATCCTCTTGCCTGTCCCTCTTTTCTCTTGCTTATCCTTAAACCTTTACTTTGTCCTCTCAACGAATAATCACTGCATACATTCTTCCGGTTTCAATAAACTGAAATACAAAGACAATCAAATCAAGTTCGTGTCAAATGATAAATGCAGAAACGGTAAGATATAATTAATATATTCACGAGAATCAAATGAAATGTACAAAACAATGTAAGATGTCCCTGAGAATAAAAAGAGAGTAATCAATCAAATACCAAAAATTGCTTAACAACCGCATTTGTGTACCAGGTGCGTTACTAAAATTAACTTGCGCAATTTAACCACTATAAATACTTCATCAAATTATCCCAACTTCATATAATGGGAAAGACAATGAAGGATTTTATAATAATGAAAAAAAAAAACCTAATGCAATCCAGAAACAAAAATGCAAGATTTCAAACATCAAGACATCAAAACCACATTCTTTATCATTGGCATAAGTGTAAAATTTCGGTTAGAAAAGATCATTCCAACGATTTTATGTGGGAAACATTTCCAGTTGAAATTCCAAGTTGAAAAAATGATGACTCCTCTTCAATGCTCTGTCTAGTTTTTTCTAGTTTTAATATAAATGAATAAACACGCTTGCCAGTAGCGGCTCAATGGACTTAGCTTCACAGAAATGATTTAAAAATACCGTCATTCCTTTTTTTTTACTTTTAAAATCAATACAAAGTGTCGGCAGTCTACCTACTCTCGGATACATTTAGTTATCACATAGCGTTTTAAACGGGAGGAATGCATGCTTTGCCTGCCAAGCTAGCATTTAATCGCAATCTCTTACTCCGTCTGCACAACCTGTAAAAATCCAAAATGGTGCCTGCAAAAATCGATTTACCATGACAACCTATAGCACAATCATTGGAACACAGCTTACAGAGGAAGAAAAGGAGCTCAAAAGGCAAAGAAGAGTCCAGACGAAATTCACCACGATGCACATTAAAGTCTGGCTCTAAAGGCCTGCCTTTGGGACACTACATCGAGAAGGAATGCTAATATTAATCTCATTTTGATCACGAGCCTAATCAGAAAAAGAATTCAATGAAATGGAGGACGTGATTAGAAACATTTGATGTCGTGATTTGCGTCAATACGTACATCGTATGTTTAACTGCGGTTATAGCTTCCTTCGATCCCTAAACAGAGCACGGACATAGTTGATTTTCAGAGGAATATCCCGGTATTTACCTGGATGGTAGACTCGAGTTTTGAACCTAGGTGACCCAATTGACATAAGCTTTAAAAAAAGATAGCATATTTAAGTCTCATCCCCAGATGCAGGGGATTCTCGTAACCACTGCGATTTATCCATCGGTTAACAGATCTTGAACCTTTTAAGTCGTACAGTAAATCCTTGTGTAACTATGTCTCACAATTCAAGACTCAAGTTTTGAACCCAGGTACCCAATTGGCAAACAACTTTAAAAAAAGATAGTATATTTAAGTCTCATTCCCAGATCCAGGGGATTCTTGAAACCACTGCAGTTTATCCATCGGTTAACAGATCTTGAATCTTAGGTCATACAGTAAATCCTAGTGTAACCATGTTCCACAATTCAAGGGCATTTGCTGTCATGGACACTGCATTTTTTTTTTAAGTTTCCAAATTAAAAACAATTAATGATGGCATACAAGCGGTGTGTTGGCAGAATTGCCCAAGCGAGAAGAAAAAAAAGCCTGCGTAATGACTCATTGATGGAATGCAAAAAATGTTCTGTTATATCTTCTAAAATACATTGTTAAAAAAAAAAGGAAAATCAAACATTAAAAACATTTGAACAGAACATTTACTTAGTAGGTATATTTAAATAAATGTTCTCTTCCAATACTTGTAATGTTGAAAGCGTGCATCACAAGACTAACCAACTATACTATCACAAAAAAAAACAATACAAATAATTAACCTGTGTTTTACCAAAAACAAAATGTCGAGTTTACGATGATAGGTAGCAATGCCCAACCGTCCCAACTGAATTTCAAGGATTATTTAAAGCCTTTGAACTGCCAGAAGCAGAGGCCAAAAAAGTAGTGAAAATAAAGATCATGATTCATTTTAATAGATAAAACTATCTAGGTGCTGATGTCATCTGCACAGATGACAGAAACCCTCAGGAAAGGTATACAATACAACGTGCAAAATATATCGATATTTGGTGAACGTTTAGTCATTAATTATTAGGACATCTGGGGGATTAGTCATAACGCAATCACAGGTCAAATCATTTTCATACTTGTACGTTATCACCATCGGTGCGTAAAATGTAAGTAACAAGCGCAAAATAATGATGAAAATAATCCATGAATATTCATTCCTTATTTACAGTATATACGGTATATACCTCAACTGCCAATCCTCTTGTGAATGGACATGTTCCAACACGGATTTTACGAGTAATGATTTTCAAATTTGCCCTATAATCTGACAGGATTATATACCTTCGTGCAAAGCTAGACATACAGAAATACAAACATTACAGAAAAGAAATGTGTGAATCCAAAAATGAATATAGTGGATTCCAGTTAATTGGGACATATTGAGACTTGGCCCATTTAAGTGGCTGCCCCAATTAATGAAAATTCATTTGATAGTCTCCATGCTTCAAGAGGCTGAAGGTTAAACATTCTCTTTAATTTGCTTCAAAATACGTTTTTTTTTGTTCGCCGAGCAATATGCTGGCAAGGATGAAAAACCACAATGAATTCATATTTTTGAAATAAAAAAATTTGCTATGAAATAAATGAATTCATCACACTTCGTTGTGCTTAAAATGAAAATGATTTGTTTCAAGAGTCATGCATTTTGCACACTGCATTAATAAGGCAAATGCAAAAAAAAATCATTTAATCAATAAAAGCAATCAAAGGAAATGAAAATAAAAAACTGCATCTCTGATTTACCGCAAAAAAATACATTATGCGGATTTCTTGGAATGCATTCCCCACAGAAAATTCTGCTAATTTGTATATAAATAAACATGTTGACAGCGTTGTTCGGTAAATATTTTCGCATAACGTTCATGAGCTCAGCAAGATATGAATCTAACATTAATTTAACTGGAAGACACATTGGAGATAATTTTATCACAATTAACTAAAATACAAATGGCGCTTATCAAAATGACGTTGAAAAATAACATAGAAAATCGTCAGTGTTACGCAAAACATATTTAAAATTTGGACAACCACAACGTTATTTTTTGGTTATTTCTTCATGATAACTTAAAAAACTGACAATATCAAAATAGTTTAGAAACTCAATGCAGGATTATCTAGTCGGTCGAGTTCAGAAGTTTAAAGACTTAAATTATTCCCATCAATTTGTGGACTAATATTGATGTATTTGGTGATATATTTAACAAAAAACAGTTCACTTTATTATATGACTGATAACCAACGTGATCCATAGTGGATTTTAGATTAGCCAAAACTCTAGAGTCTAATAAACTTCTTAAGTCCAAGAAAATCGATAAGCAATTAACAAAAACAAACATATTCCCTTGAAATCTGAAAAATATGTTTTTAGGAACACACTAAGATCAAAAGAATGCAACTCTGAAGTTTGTTTTTGGTGACAAGTAAAAAGTACACACCCTCGACTATCTTAGAAAACGTAATCTTCCAACCAAATGAAGGAACTCAATTGAAGGGAATCAATTTTGGAACTGAGTGTCAAAAATGTCAGTTTCGACTGCTAGCATGCAAACTTAACACGTCCAATAGCCAAATTGTTTATTTTTAACGATTGAAGATTGTCATGACTACTGGAAAAAGGGGAATTGTTTTTAGGTTTGTATGCCGATCACCGCAGCAACCTGCATGACGAAAATGCAGAAAAACTGACTGTTGTTCCTTGCATACGACATTTGCTTGTTTGTTTGTTACAGGTTTCGGTCGAACTTGTCAATAGACGTTTGGCCAAGATTCGGTTTCGGAACCTCAAAAAGGCACTCGCGGTCGTTCTCTAGAGGAGCGTTTCCACGTGAGAGACACTCTCGAGATGCTTTCCATAGCAGTTCTCAATGTAGCAAGTGTAAAAAAGGCACGTGCTACTGTTCGAGAGCTGTCACTGATAGCAGCTCGCAAAATACAAACGGCTATCGAGATGCTTATGTTTAGGTTTTTTTAACGTTTAAAGGTGCGTTTCTACGTGAGATTAACTCTCGCAAGTTACTCGTCACGCATCTCATATTCAACAAAATTTCCCAAACTTGGCTTTAAACATTAAAAAACCCTAATCATGAGTATCACGGTAGCTGCTCTCAAAATTTGATCAAGGTTCGTATTTTGTGAGCTGCTATCAGTGACAGCTCTCGAACAGTGGCACGCGCATTTGGGTATTTTGCAGTTTATACAATTTTTTTATTTTTTGATTAAAAGACGAATTTCTAGCATTTTCGAGGTCGCTGATT